>CM039680.1:156352607-156630107 GCA_022537955.1 Schmidtea mediterranea | reverse complement strand
GGATAATGAATGTTATAAAAAATATTCCAAAATCACTTTAAAATGCAAAAGAATTTTCGATAGATATAAAGATTTCTGTGAATCAGACATGTCACCAAATTATTGGAATGAAGCTTACAAAGATGGGGAATTCAAAATCAATGAAAAAATTATAAAAATCGAAAGCGTTAAAAACATGGCCGAAGAAGAAAACTTTTTTGACGAAATTAACATTAAAAAGTATGTAAAGTTATTAAACGAAAAAAAAGAGGAATCGAAAAAAACTGTAAAAAATACTATCAAACCAACAGTCAGAATAGTAACAACTGCCAAACCCCATTCTACGAAAAAATCAGCAAAGACAACTATAAAATCTAATGCTCTAAAGAAGCCACAGAAAAAGACTCAGCGAATTGATTCTATTGATAACTTACACTCAGAAAATAAAAAGATAGAACCAAACAATTTGAATAGTGCAAAAAAAAGTCTACTCAATGACTTTAACATGGAAGATGTTGAAGAACTGCTAGAGAAAGCACAGCCTCCTTCAGCAACAAAAAAGCCTTCGTTCCATAAACGTTCGACAATATCCAAAAAGAAAACAACACAAATTAAAAAAGCGGCAACTAAACCACCAACACTGTCAAAGCCTAAGAAACCGTCAAAAAAATCATTTTTAGATAATTTTCAGATTGAAAATGCTCTAGCCGATATACTTGAAAACGCTGCACCAGAACTTAAAGCATTGAAGAATAAAACCACTCTGAAAGTTTTGCCGAAAAAGCTGGCAACTATTGCACCAAAGAAATCAAAAACACCAACTAAACATACGACACAAAAATCAAAAGCAGCTCAAAAACCAGCTCCACAAACGAAACCTAAAAAGAAGCCAACTAAAAAGAGTTTGTTCAATGAAAACGAAATTGAAGATATTGAAGAAGAATTGTTGGAAAGAGCTGGACCAGCTGTAAAAAAGCCAAACACATCAGCTAACAAACCAAATAAGTCAAAAGCTCCTGCTAAAGCTACAAAGAAACCAGCACAAAATGCTAAAAAACCAGCTCCACAAACGAAACCTAAAAAGAAGCCAACTAAAAAGAGTTTGTTCAATGAAAACGAAATTGAAGACATTGAAGAGGAATTGTTGGAAAGAGCTGGACCAGCTGTAAAAAAGCCAAACACATCAGCTAACAAACCAAATAAGTCAAATGCTCCTGCTAAAGCTACAAAGAAACCAGCACAAAATGCTAAAAAACCAGCTCCACAAACGAAACCTAAAAAGAAGCCAACTAAAAAGAGTTTGTTCAATGAAAACGAAATTGAAGATATTGAAGAGGAATTGTTGGAAAGAGCTAAAACAGCTGGTAAAAAGCCAAAAACATCAGCTAAAAAACCAAATAAGTCAAAAGCTCCATCTAAACCTACAAAGAAACCAGCACAAAATGCTAAAAAACCAGCTCCACAAACGAAACCTAAAAAGAAGCCAACTAAAAAGAGTTTTTTCAATGAAAACGAAATTGAAGATATTGAAGAGGAATTGTTGGAAAGAGCTGGACCAGCTGTAAAAAAGCCAAACACATCAGCTAACAAACCAAATAAGTCAAAAGCTCCAGCTAAAGCTACAAAGAAACCAGCACAAAATGCTAAAAAACCAGCTCCACAAACGAAACCTAAAAAGAAGCCAACTAAAAAGAGTTTGTTCAATGAAAACGAAATTGAAGATATTGAAGAGGAATTGTTGGAAAGAGCTAAAACAGCTGGTAAAAAGCCAAAAACATCAGCTAAAAAACCAAATAAGTCAAAAGCTCCATCTAAACCTACAAAGAAACCAGCACAAAATGCTAAAAAACCAGCTCCACAAACGAAACCTAAAAAGAAGCCAACTAAAAAGAGTTTTTTCAATGAAAACGAAATTGAAGATATTGAAGAGGAATTGTTGGAAAGAGCTGGACCAGCTGTAAAAAAGCCAAACACATCAGCTAACAAACCAAATAAGTCAAAAGCTCCAGCTAAAGCTACAAAGAAACCAGCACAAAATGCTAAAAAACCAGCTCCACAAACGAAACCTAAAAAGAAGCCAACTAAAAAGAGTTTGTTCAATGAAAACGAAATTGAAGATATTGAAGAGGAATTGTTGGAAAGAGCTAAAACAGCTGGTAAAAAGCCAAAAACATCAGCTAAAAAACCAAATAAGTCAAAAGCTCCATCTAAACCTACAAAGAAACCAGCACAAAATGCTAAAAAACCAGCTCCACAAACGAAACCTAAAAAGAAGCCAACTAAAAAGAGTTTTTTCAATGAAAACGAAATTGAAGATATTGAAGAGGAATTGTTGGAAAGAGCTGGACCAGCTGTAAAAAAGCCAAACACATCAGCTAACAAACCAAATAAGTCAAAAGCTCCAGCTAAAGCTACAAAGAAACCAGCACAAAATGCTAAAAAACCAGCTCCACAAACGAAACCTAAAAAGAAGCCAACTAAAAAGAGTTTGTTCAATGAAAACGAAATTGAAGATATTGAAGAGGAATTGTTGGAAAGAGCTAAAACAGCTGGTAAAAAGCCAAAAACATCAGCTAACAAACCAAATAAGTCAAAAGCTCCATCTAAACCTACAAAGAAACCAGCACAAAATGCTAAAAAACCAGCTCCACAAACGAAACCTAAAAAGAAGCCAACTAAAAAGAGTTTTTTCAATGAAAACGAAATTGAAGATATTGAAGAGGAATTGTTGGAAAGAGCTAGACCAGCTGGTAAAAAGTCAAGCACACCAGCTAAAAAACCAAATAAGTCAAATGCTCAAGCTAAAGCGCCAAAGAAGCCAGGACAATCAACTAAAAAACCTGTTTCAAGACAAAAATCGAAAAAGAATCCAGCAAAAAAGAATTATCAGAATTTTAATTTAAAAGAAAGCAATGATGAGTTCATTAAGCAAATTTTGTCAAATATTCCTGAAACAAACTTGAAATCAAAACTAGCAAACGTAGAAAAGTCATTTGAACTAAACCGAAAGATTGTAAAAAGAAGTATCCTAGACTTTGATGAAAATGAAAAATCAGAAAACACTTTATATAAAAAAAATTCAGTCACACAAACAACAAAGAAACCAGCACAAAATGATAAAAAACCAGCTCCACAAACGAAACCTAAAAAGAAGCCAACTAAAAAGAGTTTTTTCAATGAAAACGAAATTGAAGATATTGAAGAGGAATTGTTGGAAAGAGCTAAAACAGCTGTAAAAAAGCCAAACCCATCAGCTAATAAACCAAATAATTCAAAAGCTCCAGCTAAACCTACAAAGAAACCAGTACAAAATGCTAAAAAACCAGCTCCACTAACGAAACCTAAAAAGAAGCCAACTAAAAAGAGTTTTTTCAATGAAAACGAAATTGAAGATATTGAAGAGGAATTGTTGGAAAGAGCTGGACCAGCTGTAAAAAAGCCAAACACATCAGCTAACAAACCAAATAAGTCAAAAGCTCCAGCTAAAGCTACAAAGAAACCAGCACAAAATGCTAAAAAACCAGCTCCACAAACGAAACCTAAAAAGAAGCCAACTAAAAAGAGTTTGTTCAATGAAAACGAAATTGAAGATATTGAAGAGGAATTGTTGGAAAGAGCTGGACCAGCTGGTAAAAAGCCAAAAACACAAGCTAAAAAACCAAATAAGTCAAAAGCTCCAGCTAAAGCTACAAAGAAACCAGCACAAAATGCTAAAAAACCAGCTCCACAAACGAAACCTAAAAAGAAGCCAACTAAAAAGAGTTTTTTCAATGAAAACGAAATTGAAGATATTGAAGAGGAATTGTTGGAAAGAGCTGGACCAGCTGTAAAAAAGCCAAACACATCAGCTAATAAACCAAATAAGTCAAAAGCTCCAGCTAAAGCTACAAAGAAACCAGCACAAAATGCTAAAAAACCAGCTCCACAAACGAAACCTAAAAAGAAGCCAACTAAAAAGAGTTTGTTCAATGAAAACGAAATTGAAGATATTGAAGAGGAATTGTTGGAAAGAGCTGGACCAGCTGTAAAAAAGCCAAACACATCAGCTAACAAACCAAATAAGTCAAAAGCTCCAGCTAAAGCTACAAAGAAACCAGCACAAAATGCTAAAAAACCAGCTCCACAAACGAAACCTAAAAAGAAGCCAACTAAAAAGAGTTTGTTCAATGAAAACGAAATTGAAGATATTGAAGAGGAATTGTTGGAAAGAGCTGGACCAGCTGTAAAAAAGCCAAACACATCAGCTAATAAACCAAATAAGTCAAAAGCTCCAGCTAAAGCTACAAAGAAACCAACACAAAATGCTAAAAAACCAGCTCCACAAACGAAACCTAAAAAGAAGCCAACTAAAAGAGTTTGTTCAATGAAAACGAAATTGAAGATATTGAAGAGGAATTGTTGGAAAGAGCTGGACCAGCTAGTAAAAAGCCAAAAACACAAACTAATAAACCAAATAAGTCAAAAGCTCCAGCTAAAGCTACAAAGAAACCAGCACAAAATGCTAAAAAACCAGCTCCACAAACGAAACCTAAAAAGAAGCCAACTAAAAAGAGTTTTTTCAATGAAAACGAAATTGAAGATATTGAAGAGGAATTGTTGGAAAGAGCTGAACCAGCTGTAAAAAAGCCAAACACATCAGCTAACAAACCAAATAAGTCAAAAGCTCCAGCTAAAGCTACAAAGAAACCAGCACAAAATGCTAAAAAACCAGCTCCACAAACGAAACCTAAAAAGAAGCCAACTAAAAAGAGTTTTTTCAATGAAAACGAAATTGAAGATATTGAAGAGGAATTGTTGGAAAGAGCTGGACCAGCTGTAAAAAAGCCAAACACATCAGCTAACAAACCAAATAAGTCAAAAGCTCCAGCTAAAGCTACAAAGAAACCAGCACAAAATGCTAAAAAACCAGCTCCACAAACGAAACCTAAAAAGAAGCCAACTAAAAAGAGTTTGTTCAATGAAAACGAAATTGAAGATATTGAAGAGGAATTGTTGGAAAGAGCTGGACCAGCTGTAAAAAAGCCAAACACATCAGCTAATAAACCAAATAAGTCAAAAGCTCCAGCTAAAGCTACAAAGAAACCAACACAAAATGCTAAAAAACCAGCTCCACAAACGAAACCTAAAAAGAAGCCAACTAAAAAGAGTTTGTTCAATGAAAACGAAATTGAAGATATTGAAGAGGAATTGTTGGAAAGAGCTGGACCAGCTAGTAAAAAGCCAAAAACACAAACTAATAAACCAAATAAGTCAAAAGCTCCAGCTAAAGCTACAAAGAAACCAGCACAAAATGCTAAAAAACCAGCTCCACAAACGAAACCTAAAAAGAAGCCAACTAAAAAGAGTTTTTTCAATGAAAACGAAATTGAAGATATTGAAGAGGAATTGTTGGAAAGAGCTGAACCAGCTGTAAAAAAGCCAAACACATCAGCTAACAAACCAAATAAGTCAAAAGCTCCAGCTAAAGCTACAAAGAAACCAGCACAAAATGCTAAAAAACCAGCTCCACAAACGAAACCTAAAAAGAAGCCAACTAAAAAGAGTTTTTTCAATGAAAACGAAATTGAAGATATTGAAGAGGAATTGTTGGAAAGAGCTAAAACAGCTGGTAAAAAGCCAAAAACATCAGCTAAAAAACCAAATAATTCAAAAGCTCCAGCTAAACCTACAAAGAAACCAGTACAAAATGCTAAAAAACCAGCTCCACAAACGAAACCTAAAAAGAAGCCAACTAAAAAGAGTTTTTTCAATGAAAACGAAATTGAAGATATTGAAGAGGAATTGTTGGAAAGAGCTGGACCAGCTGTAAAAAAGCCAAACACATCAGCTAACAAACCAAATAAGTCAAAAGCTCCAGCTAAAGCTACAAAGAAACCAGCACAAAATGCTAAAAAACCAGCTCCACAAACGAAACCTAAAAAGAAGCCAACTAAAAAGAGTTTGTTCAATGAAAACGAAATTGAAGATATTGAAGAGGAATTGTTGGAAAGAGCTGCATCTGAAGTTGTTTGAGTACTTGTTGATTTTGTTTTCAAATTACATTTTTGTTTTAATTTCATGTTATTTAATTAAAACTGTTATTGTTTCATTTTCTGTTAATTTAATAATATAATTTTTTAATAATTTTATTTTATTTCTTTTTTATTAAATCTCATTGTCATCCCTTTCTTACAGATTTTGAAAAATTATTATTAGGTTTTAAATTTCTTTTTATTCTTTGGTTTGTTGCTACCTTTTGAGTCTACGATGTCCTCTAGGTAATAATATTGTGAATAGAGGTTAACCCGAATTCTCTTTAGAGACTTAATGGTGTCAGAATTCTTCAGGATTAATATCATTCACTTTGATATTGACCATCTATCTGAAAATCGAGTTAAAATTGCTAACTTTTTTTTAATTTCCAAATATTTAAAAAGTTTATACCGACAACAAAACAATTCCATCCTCAATTTCATAATTCCCTCCAAAGGTGTCTTTTGAAATTTGGAGTTGTTCTACTACCAATTATTTGTGGCCCTAAAATAAGTTTACAGATTTTATTTTTATAAAAATAGGAAACATAGCCAATTTCAAAACCAAAAAGTGTATTAATTTTTCCAAAAAGAAATGTGAAAAATATATTAATTGAAAATTAAATTTTTATAATATTTTTTAAATCCTTCTTTTAAAAAATATTATTTTATTGGAGTCCAGTGTCTTACTCATGGGTCTATGCAGGAGGGGGTATTAGGGGGATTACCCCCCATGAAATTTCAAAAGAAACAAAAATTAAAAAACTAGTTTTTGTGCTGAGTGGAAATTGTATTAAATTAAATTTTAAACATAGAGTAAACTGTAATTTAATTTCACTCTATAAAAGTAATTTTTTGAATTTTACCTCAATTTTAATTTGGTTAAATAATTTGGTAAATAAAAAATCTAAATTCGTGTTTATATGCTTCTTGGATTTGAGAGCGGCTGTACATCGTACGGAAAGCGCAAGTTACGTAGCATATGTGATTTATGCTCTGTAGTTTTTTGAAATTCTTAATATTATAAAATCATTGAAACATTCATCCCATGCCTTAATCTGGTAATTCAATTTTTTTATACAGAATTACATGTAAACGAAAAGTCGGTAAATTTAGCAATATTCTTATAGTTTCGATTTTTCTAAGTGGGGTTTTCATATAAATTGCAATACACATTGAAAACTATCCCCTCTATTTATTTAACCATATTTTATATCAAAGTGTTGCGATTTGTAAAGCAAAATAACAATGAACAACTCAGAGGATAGTTTACCTATGGCCAATGACGGCAAAAAGTATAATGGTTATTATTAAAGTGAATAAGATTTAAATTGTCAATTTTTAACCTAATGCGTAATAATAATGATATGTCAAAGCATTACTCATTTATTTAAAAGTAATGCTGTAGTCATATAAGATTTATAAGATTTTATATTTTATAATTTACATGTGTAATATATATATATATACAAAATCAATAAAACCGTCTAATGAAAATTAATTTTAAAATCCCCCCCCCTAGAATTTTTTTTCTGCTTACATCCATGGTCTTATTCCGAATATAAAATATGCACATTGTATGCAAAAATGACGCGCAGTACTATATTATAGTAGTAATTTAGAACTTTGAAAATATATTTCACAAAAGAGACATGGGAAGTGTTTTTGAAAAATGCATCAACATCGCACAAACGTTTTACATAAACAATTACTGTTGCTGGTAAGGTTTTAAAATTTCATTTGCTTTTTACCGGACTTGTTAATAAACAAAAATTAAAAGTAAAACAAACATTTCATGCTAATAACACCGAATATGACCGAATTGCTGCGACCTGAATATGTTTCACTTAATAGATGATTTTAGTTACATTATGATACAAGTTATGATAAATATCGTACTAATGCCTTAGAAAATGATAATCAAAATTTGCGGACTGAAGCCTGGAATTTAAAAAAAAATAGCGAAAGATTTTGAAAGTTAGCTTCCTGAATTTACTGGAAAGTTCTTGAATTTAATAATGAAGATGCTGATTATAAGGAATTGAATAATGCTGCTCAAAAAACGTTTTTGCAAAATGATGAATTTACTGAGGCTAATTTGGAAATTTATCCTATGTCTACCATAAATCAGTGGAAAATTACAGGTACCACCTTATATGAGGAAGCCTGAAGTTTTATTTATGAATTTTATACTACAATATATTTCGACAGATTCGCTGTCATTGCCAGGTAGATTCGAACTTGAAATATTGATTTTAACGTCTTTATTCAAACAAATTTCTTCATTTAAATTTTAAAAATTAATTATATTAAAAATCTCAAATTCTATTTTAAAAATCCCAACTATTTAACGGTTCGTATACCCTCTGAATTTATCTAGGTAGTGTACCTTGTGGGGTGGAAATTACCCCACTACAAAATGCACTATTTTTTATACAAATGTGACTATTCACACTACCATGGTAGAGTAAATTATTGGGACATTCATAAATATATACACACACACACACACACATATATATATACTACTTTGTATTCCAAGCGGATTGTCCCATGACATTACTCATCAGAGAAACGCTTTAAATAGAACAATATTGTTTCATTTATCAATGAACATAATAGGAGGATCTGATGATTATAATGGCAACTGAAAATTTAGTTAATACATGAGGTAATGTAATGAGTCACTTTTTACTGTGTCTGGGGAATCGATGACTGTCTTTATAAGGAACTGTACATAAGTTGCAAAGAATAGTGTCCTTTGCAAAGGTTGGCTGGTCAATGCACATATTAAAAGTCGCAGGAATGGTTGACGCCATCCTCAGTTCTTTACACTTTGTATAAAGAGATTTAAACAGCAATATTGTACAAGGTGATGTATGGTAGAGGCTATGTGATGAGTCATTTTTTACTGTAAACAATAAATAATAGAGACACATGTGTATATTAACACACATAGACTACTTTCACACACAGCTTTCACAGACACGTATATAACGACAGATATTTAGTGGCTATTCATAATTTGATTATTGGCCATACCATGTCTAAACGCCAACTTCCCAACGCAACGCTCGTACTGTGGCAAATGCTTTAATTTATACGTTCATGTCGAAGAAGAAGATGAGTTTGAAAATAAATTATAAGAAGATGATTAAGTAAATTAAGTAATTGCTCCGCAACAAACTTTTCTGTGTGCAACACACAGTGGGCTAATGTCCTACTTGTTCGTGATCATTATTTGTTAAATTTATCATAATCATGTGACTATTTATATCATTTTGCAAAGATGTTTGGATTCAGAGCGTTCTGATTTGATAATAAAATTTACTATCTTATACAGCTTAATTGGTTCAAAGTTGACGGGAATAAAATTGCAGCGATTTTTTTATCAATTATAATGAAGTTGTTGGGGTTGTAAGTAGTCGGATGTGAGCCCGTCAGATATACCCCTTTGGGTTACGTAATTATTACATAACATTTGACCTCTGTGTACACTGTTGCTACCTGGAGATTGACCTCTGTCCACTCAGTTGCTACCTAGTAATTGATCTTTATGATTATGTCACTGGTCACTCACTTATTACATAACCATTGTCATATGCCAACTGGTCAGTCACACACTTATCACCTAACCCTTATTACGTGACCACTGGTCACTACCCGGAGACACACTTATTACCTAACTGTTATTATGTCATGCAGTTGTGGACCAACACATCTAACTTCTAGAACCTTCCACACACCTACCTTCTAAAACCTTCCGTTCTTAAACATTTCAAACACACACACCAACCAACGATCAACACCGATCCTCACCGATCAACATCCATCCATGCCCATCCGCACCCATCATCGCCAATCATCGCCTAACACGTCTACGACTAAGTCGTAGACTTAACAAAATCACTCACTAGTACTATTCATATTATTATTATACTGTTTACTTTATATAAACGTAAGAGTTTTGTTTACCTCATTGATATATACCTCATGTGATATATTAAAAAATTATATTTACATGAAATTTTCAATTGTTAATTAGATTATTACATAAAAATTTATAAAATAATCATTAAACATAATAAATTAACATCAAACGCGTCTTAAAAGAAATGTTCAATCCTAAATTATTTAGCTTACTGACTATTTTTTTAGTAGTATATTACATAATAATTTTATCAAAATAATCATAAAACTTTAATAATTTTCATGAAAATTTAAGTTTACAATCATTATAGTATATTGATAGTTTATTTAATTAAAAATAAGTCACTCAAAACTTAAATTTGAACACTGGATTTACAAAATTCAATATTTTAAGAAAATAATTCACAAAATTTAAAATTTCAACTTAACTAAATGTAAAAAATTAAATTAAACAAGATTTACTTTACGAATTTCTATTAAATTTGAAATTTACACCAAATAAAATATACAGATTTATATTCTATTAAAAAATTTTATTTTGAAAATAAAAAATAATTCGCACACTATAGGAGTTGAACCACGACTCAACGAATTATTACCGATACCAGACTGTCTCATTTTATTACCCAAATTTCTAATAATAATTATAATAATAATAATTACAAAACAATAGAATAAAAAGACAAACACATTATAAAACAACATTTATTTAAATAAAAGCTTCGACATCAGTGGCATTGATACCTTAATAATGTCCGAATGCAAAACTTTTGTTTTTACCTACCCATTGACGTTTATCATTGTTGTTACTTAAAGCAATTTTACAATTCTTAAAAGTAAACAACTGATGATTTCTCGTCCCTATTCTCGTTTGAGGAACCGAAAAAATTGTATCGTTTCTATAACAATCAAGATAAGAAAGATGCTTTATTTCAGTTCCTTCCAAAGTAATCCCCTTTGCTTTATTACTTTCACTTTCACCTAAAAGACTATAGCATTTTGATCGTAAGAAAACCCATTCCTTATATCCAAGTCCTTTACTCTCATCTTTGAATTTACCTATTACTGAGTCAGGTTTTCTTGAATACAAAGGATAATCAATTCGAAGTGTCCAAAAGATTATCCGAAACCAGTGTAGGTAAAAGAGTACTTAATTTAAGTTCATCCGACTGTTGGGCCAGAACACAAAAGGCCTTGAAAATTGTTTAAATGCATCATTAATACAGCACAGAAACCCAGGACCAAGATAACTTAAAATACAATATACAACACCAACTAAACACTTTAAAATCTGAGAGAACATAAATAAATATAAAATAAAAAAACATAAAAATAAAATAAAATAAATCCAAAATGCATCAAGAACCGCACGAAATTTACATAATAAATAACATAATAACAAGAAAATTTGACCGTAAAATGACCATTTATATAAAAGTAAAAATTAATGAATTAAATAAGAAAAAATAAAATATTTTTAGTTGAATAAATTTATTTAAAAATGTTAAAAATAAATTACCAATTTAAATTAAGAAATTAATGAAAATTTAATTTAGATAACACAAATAATTTCAAGGTCAAATTTGTTTAATCGCAATTAAAATAACACGCAAGGTTAAGGCCAAATTATAGGTATATATACTGATGTGTTTTGACAAATTTTCAGTCTTATTTTTCAGAAAAAATTTTTCAGTCTAAATCGGTTGGTGTGCATTGCAGCTGTTAGCCGTGCATTCGGGCAATTAACACTGGTAAGTGTTTTGCTTGAACACGATAAATTTCAGTTGCTGTACATTGACATATATGCGAATGAATTCTTTGTCAATTTACTGACCAGTTATGAGAATATAATGAAGCGATGAACAGTGTTTATGAACTCCATATTACTATGGGAGATATGTCATGCCAAATGAAACATGTATGAATTTATTGACCAGTTATGAGAATATGTGAAAGCGTGCTTTGTGAATTTATTGACAAATTGATTAAAGAATGAAGCGATGAACAGTGTTTATACCAACGAACTCTCAATTACTATAAGAGATATGCCATGCCAAATAAAACATTTCTGAATCGAACCTTTTACCTAACTGAGATGGTAAAATTTATTTATTATTTCTTTTCCGGCGCACAGCCAAAACATAACTCAAGATAGTAAAATTACACATAACCATCGAACTGTGTAAGTGCGGTGTAAGTCCGCCAATAGTTCGTGCCCTTGAAGACTACGGCGTGAGAACTCAGTAGCTGGAACTTCAATATTGTCCAATTATAGGGGAAATTGGGAGGTGGGGAAGTGGTTTTTGGCTGCTCCTTCGCCATCCGTTTCCTGAAAAATAGACCAAAAATCTTTTACAACAATCGGCTAAAAATCACTAACACTGTTAACAACAGTTAAGCAGCAGTTAAAATGAATAGCCATCGGAAAAAGATTAATCCGAACGACTAAAATCATGAAAAATAATGTTTTGAATAATATATAAGAATTAAATAAATGATGTTGAATTGAGACCATAAAATAAGGGCGGAATGCTGCTCAGATTTTCCGATTCATTTAAAATACTTATCAAAAATAGCAAAGTAAAAGTAGAATACGGCTCAATAATTGATAGAATACCCGGATAAGACCGTAAAATAAGGGTTGAAAACTGCTCAAATTTTCCGAATCCATTAAAATACTTATCGAAAATAGTAAAATAAAAGTAGAATGTTGTTCAATTGTTAGTAGAATATCCTATAAAACTGTAAAATAAGGGCGGTTTGCTGCTAAACTTTTTCGAATTAACAAAAATACTTTATCGAAAACCGGAAAAATACAGATGGATTACGGCTAAATTTTTATATAAGAAAAATATTTTATAAAGCTGAGGAATAAGGAAGGATTTCTAGTAAAAACTTAATAATGATAATAGTAAGGATAATGGTAATAATAATAATAATAATAATAATAATAATAATAATAATAATAATAATAATAATAATAATCATGGTACTTATAATAATAATGATAATAATTATGATAATAATAATAGTAATAATAATAATAGTAGTAATAATAATAAATATAATGGTAATTATAGTAA
The DNA here is from genome assembly GCA_022537955.1 of Schmidtea mediterranea. NCBI lineage: Eukaryota > Metazoa > Platyhelminthes > Tricladida > Dugesiidae > Schmidtea > Schmidtea mediterranea. The sequence goes on along the minus strand of CM039680.1, from coordinate 156,617,104 downwards.
TAAAAATAATAACAAAGGTAATAGTAGTAACAATTAATAAAGGTAATACATATAATAGTATCAATGATAAGGCTAGCAATAATACGTAATAGAGAACATTGTGGTTATAATAGGGATAAGAGTAAGAGAGATACTGTGTAAATATTTAACATAACAAAATGTGTACAGGCCAAAGAATAATCATCAACACAAACGACGATAATAAGGACTATGGGAATGGACATAACAATGAATGATATCAGAGTATAGGTTAACATTTGAAAGAGATAGGAGAATAATGGGACCTAAAAATTGAAATCGAGACAGGCCTTCTATCGGCAGCTCGTTAGACCCATGGATCGTTCGGTCAATTATAGCATTAGTAATAGCGCTTACTTTTTGCGGACTATCCATCCACTTGAACACAGTTCCAGCGTTGCTTAGCAACGGGTGCCGAGTGGTAAGCGAAAAATATTTGTATGGGGTTGTCTGGGTAACAACCATATATCAAAATATCAACACCCAGAAACCCACCACGACTCTATAAATTATTAGCGATACCATCAACTAAATTCGTTGTAACAACTATTTTAGATTTAGTGTTTTTATGAAAATAAGTCACTGGGTTTACAAATGAAATTCACTGGGTTCACTATATAAATTGATAAAGAATAATCGATCCATGAGTTTTATATCAATATTTTTTAAAAATTCACTCATACTAGATTAATTAATGCTAAAAATAATGATATTGATAATAATAATTTAACTTACACAACAATTAAAAATACAATTTTTCACACGTAAATTTATCACAAACACATATTTGGTAAACATTATCAATATCAAACAAGTCAATACTAATGATATCTAAATAAACTTTTGTTTTTAATAAGAGCTTTGATCTAAATACTAATTAAATGTTGATAATAAAACGTGTAAAATTAGATTTACATTCATTAACAACATGCTAAGAAACCGATAATTCCGGACATTAACGCTTTATGTAACCAAAAATTAATTAAATAACCATTACAAATTCATCAGGTGATACCTATTAAATATTTCAGTAATTTATGATTCAAACTAGGTATATTATAATACTTTTCTATAAATTTATGGATAAACTATTACATGATTTGTTATAAATAGTTTTTAAAGGTTAAGAATTTTAACCCTATGTGAAGAAATAGGTAACAATTTTAACCCAAAGTAATGAAATATTTAATAATTCTAACTCTAAATAATGAAAGAAGACACGATTTTAACCCTAAAAGATGAATGGTAACTTTGAACCCTATGTGATTAAAAGTTATAACCTTATGTATACCAATAATTACTAAATACCAAATAAACACATGTCTTTAATAAAGAGTAGTTGCTTAATTGGTAAAAAACATACATATATTTAAAAATAGTTGACAATTTTTAATTAACTGCTAAAAATGGTTTGAAAATATGAATAAATATTTTAATTTAAGAATATTAAATTGAAAATCTCTATTGAAATTAGATTAAAAAGTATATAAATTTGTTAATCGTCGATGTAAATAAACTCGTAAAATTATTGATTGATTAAATGTAATTGTTAATTAGCAATATTAATTGGACTGAACTTATTTTTCAATAGAAAGTTATTCTTGAAATAACATAAAAATAATATTTCAATAACTTTTCTTGAAATTAATTTTGAAAAAGTAGAAACCAAATACTTGATTTTAATTGGCTGTTACTATTGCTATTGACAACGACAATATTTTTCGATAAATTTAGTCGCTAAACACAAAATACTAATAAATTTATCAATATATTAAAATTATTACAGTTTTCTTGAAAATAATTTGAAAACGTACAAACTATTTTTCAATAAAACTATTATTAAACTAAAAATAGATGAAAAGTTGAATAGATTTATCGATATATTTATTGTAATTGTTCTTGAAAATAATTTGAAAACCTACAAACTATTTTTCAATAAACTTATTATTTAACTAAAACCGGTTGTTGAAAATACTAATAAATTTTTCAATTAAAATAATTACAGTTTTCATGAAAATAATAATTTGAAAATGAATTTATAGAATACTTGATTTTAATTGGTTAATTTTATTTATTACCAATGACAACGACTCAAATTAATTCAAATTTTAATGTTCAAATTATTTTCTAAATATTATTGGTACCGCATTGATTAGTCGATAAAAAATCATACTGTTCAATCGAACATAATTTCATTAATCTTTTTAAATAAATCAACAAAAGTCATTTAAAATTATAATAATGCTGAACTTGTTGCTAATCACCGACTTATTTCATTTAATACTTATCCGAATCTAATTATATTCATTTTAAAACGCTACAATAACCATAATTCATTACTCTTAAGTTTCCTTATAAAGAATACTTCAATAATGTTTCCAAATCTAAAAAAGTTGTAATTATAACGATTCAAGCAAATAGATCGAAAAGAAAATTTTTATGTACAACAAATATTGGTTAAATTGACTATCAAATGTCGTAATTTATGGTTACCGTACAATAAGAATTTGCCTCTATAAAAATATACTAATTATCCCTATTAAAAGTTTAACAATTTCGTAGAAAATATAATGTCATTTATCAATTATTATTATTATTATTGTTAATTAAAACAATCACAAAACATTGGCATTTCATTTATAAATAAAATAAAGCACCAATCTAACATATATATATTATACTAAATTTATTTTTCTTCAATACAAAATGAATTTAACAGAATAATAAAAACAATATTTGTTAGCATATTGATAAAAATTAATATACTTTAACGTCCAAATGGATATCCAACCACCTTAAAATCTTCGATAAAATTTTGAATTTCTATCATAGTAGCAATAAATACCACAAATCATCGACAAAAAAGGATAAATCTACTCAATCCTTGAATTCATCTTCGATTCACCTAAAAACTATCATGTTACCAGTAAAGATTGCATTAATAAGCTCCAATTAACTGACAATAATTCCACATATAAAGCTAAATTATTGATTTCTCTACTTTTCATTGGATTTAACCCCTAAAGTGACTGTAATTTAATGAATTACCATATTGAAATTTGTATACATAAATCATGCAATAGCTAGATTTATTAATATACAGTAAGAATTTTTAATGAATTTCTCTTACACGCAATAGTAATACCCTGATATCCCAACAAATATTTGATTAAGACTTCTCAATCGTAACCAATTATTAAACTTTTCACTTTTATTTGGTAAATTCCTGATCATTTCACGTAAAACTCTACATTTATCTGTACATACTCAATATTTAGCCATAATTTATCTCTTAAAATTGATATATTACTGGTAAGTTTTATGTAAAATCTAACATTAAATGATTATTTCTACTCAATATTTACCTTTGATTAATTTCTTTTAACATTGTATAATATGAAATTACTCATACTGATATCCAAATTATTATTACGTCATAATTAATCGATTAAATTTCTCACTCAATATTTTCCCTATTAATTTACTACATCTAAACTCGATATTCCAACTTCTAAAGCATACTAGAATTGATCAAAATCCCAATCCATAGTGATAAATCTAACCTTTCCATTATATCTAACACTCTGGAATATTCATACGTTAAAATATCTTCTCTCTAAAATTGATACAGTTCTCTTAAAAGTTTACATCAAATTCTCAATAAATTCTTTAGTAATATCAATTGACATTCGATTAGATATAAAATTCATGAAAACTATATCGAGAATCCTAAATTTAAACTAAAATATTTAACAGGCTCTATATACAGGATAAATTAATATACTAGCTATTATTCAATACCTTATTACAAGTTTTAGTCTAATTAAACACAATTTCCATATTGATAAAAAACAAATAAATAGAGCGATTTAACGATGTATGCGATAAAAAATATTTAATCGAATATTAAAAGTTGATAACTAACACTCAAATAACCAAAGACGTAGTATTTTCAAATTGAATACTAAAATTAATTCTGAAATATAATTACTTAATAGTTTTAATGTCCAAAATTTTGGTTCATTTAATTTTCTTAATCAAATTTTCCCTCTAAATAATTACACAAATTTTTAAATAAGTATCATTTGCGTATATGTACGCATAAAATGGCAATGACAATATTGCCACTTTCGGCGAAGCTAATGGAACTTGAAGAGCATATTTTGAGAATGAATAGTAAGTTTGATATTGTTTTGAGTAAATTAAGTAATTCTGATTTTAATGATAATAATTGCAATTTAAATATACTAAATAAAATTAATTTCGATAATAATGAGGACTTAAATATCTCATCTAATTTTAATATAGTTTCAGAAAATGTCTTAAATAAATATAATAAGGAATCATCAGTTGATGAATTATTTAATGATACTGAAAAAGTTTCAAATGCAGAAAATAGTCCTTTAAATTCTATTAATACACTGTTTAAAAATTTTAAAGTTACTGTAACTAAGGATGCTTTAAATATGAAAATATCTAACTCAAATTACCTTATACGTATTTTAAATAAAAATGAGCGTCGTGATATTATTAATAATTATCCATGCTTCATAAGTTTATTGAAAAAGAAAAATTCTAAGACCAAGTTTGATTTTATTAATTATGAACTTTCCTTGATTAATAAATCGAAACTTAATTTTAAAATAAAAAATTGTGATAGTTTATTCTATAGAAATGGCAATCTCTGCGTTTCAATCAAGTTAAGTGAAATTAAAAAACAGATGCTACTAAAAAGATAATTAAAAAATCAACAAATTTTCAAAATAAAAATAAAACCATTATTTCGAACCTTATTAATACTGATAATTATTGTTCCAATATGATTAAAGCTCCATTAGCAATAAAGAAATTTTTATTTGTATTTTCACGTAAATTAGCCGAAACAGTTTTTATTAAAAACGAACTGCATAAAAGAGCTGTCATTAATAAAACTTTGGATAATTTAAAATTTCAAAAACAATTACCATACTTTCTTGTAAAATCTGACTCAAAATATGCTGATGGTGACTTTATTATGAAGGATCTTTTAACTTCTGAAGATGCTGATTATGAATCTTTTAATATTGGATCATCTAATTTAACAAGATCGCAGCTTGATAAACTTTATTTTGATTTCCCAGAGATTAAAGAGATGTGTTTTACTGAAAACATGCACAAAGATTCTGATAAGATAATTAGTTTAATTAATCACTTAAAGTTAAATAAAGAATTTCCAAAAGATATTTCATTTTCTGGTGGTAAATTCATTATAAATCAAAAATCAAATAAAATAGAACCCGATTTAAGCAATGCTTCTGACGTTATGTTTAATTTTGGATTATTTAAGATATCTAAAGACGATATAGAACTTGAGAAAAAAATTATTGAAAAAATTTTTTAACCAAAATTATTTAAACTTAAAGGGTAATATAAAATATTTTAGTAACATAACATGTGGTACTTATGTTTTAAATTATTTCCGTAATGTTTTACTATTACATTCTATTATTGATAGTGAAAAATGCAATTCGTTGATAATTGATACTCTTGAAATATTGGGGTCTGAATTAACTGATCAAATTCCTTCTACTTCCTATTTTAAATTTAGTTGTCAAGAAAAACTAATTAAATATAAAAAGTGGTTACTTCATGGCGAAATTGATAAGTTAAAAAATATAATTTCAACCACTTACAATTAAAAGAATAAATAATTTATTTAATTTATTTAATAAAACAATTTCGGGAATGACTAACCGATTGAGTATGATAGACTCGCTCCTTACTTACATCAATGATTTTCGTCCTGAAAGAGACGATAATGTCACAGTTACGGCAAAAAGATTATTGTATTTTGTTATTAGAGATAAGAAAAAATTTCTACTTAAGAATAGAGACGACTTTCAGATATCAATGAAATGTCGGAAAAACTGTACTAAGAAAATGAGCTTGATTATTTTTGATCTCATTGAATCTCTTGAAAATTTGATAACTTATGAAGAACAGGTTAACTCTGTCGAACTCATCGATAAAATTGATAACTTTAATAAAAGAAGTAGTTCTAACGTAACAAAGATCGAAAAACTGTACCTTCTTTGGAATTAAAAATTACGGAAAATAGAAAAATGATAACTAGACAAAATCTAAAAGTGTCAAAGGCAATGTCCAAGTGAAGGTACGTGCCAGCATCAGTCTTAGAATCTGCCACAATCTCTGAAGAGCCTGATACTAAAAGACTGAAACTAAAAAGTAATAAACTTCGTGATCCAAAAGTGTGGTTTACCGACGATGACATTGACCAATACCTTGAACGGCATATCAGTAATCCTACATTTGCACATTTACCGTGCTTTATTATTAGTATTCTATCTTCTGACATTAAAGAAAATATTATCTCAATTCCAGATGCAGTATTTAAAGCTGAGGTGATTGGATTTTATTCGTGTACAGCAAATCGTTGCTTGAGTCATATTTTATTGACCCAATATTTGCAAATAGAAATCTATTTAAAAATAAACAAAGCTACTCTTAAGATTAACATTGCTTTAAATAAGATTTTCAAACTTCAAGTGGCTTCATCTTGTCACCCTTTCCAAAATCTTATATATCAAGAGAACAGTTTTGATTGCGGTCCTTTTATTTGTGCTTATGCAATTCTTATAAGTCAAGGTTTGGACACTTTTCCTAACAATTTTATTGATGGAATAAGACGAGAGGTGAATGATTTTCAAATTTTTGGCTCAAACAAAGTAATCTGAAACTAATCTGATGGGAATTAATTTTAAAAAAGCAATTGCCCTTACTCTTGAAAAACAAAAACGAAACATCAATAACAATATTAATATTAAACCAAAATTTCAAAAGTCATGTGTGTCATTTCTCTTAAGTAAATGGTTTAAAAGCAATTCTAAAAAAAAGCAATATTAAAAAAATTGATTAATTTGAGAAAAATATTTGGGATTTCTAAATTTAGTGTGAAGTATACTGTGATAAATTTGAGTAAAATAGTGTTGAATGATGATGAAGAGCGTGTTTTAAAATTTGGTCCAAATCACTGTATTAAGAATCGCTTGGATGAAACAAAATTGTGTGCAAAAATTGAAAGTTTATATTTTCATATAGCCCGATCGATGAAAGGCATTAATGGTAATTATGTGAAGAGCTCGTTAAGTGCAAGTACGATGGAGTATATCGATAAAAATAAAAAGCAGAATATTAGGGATTTTATGACTTTAAAAAACTTAGCTAAAAAAAATATAAATATCTGTAAGTTTGACAAAGGAAATGGGATAGTTATTCTTGACCATGATGTGTATGTAAATAAGTTGAATGATTTGTTAAATTCTCCTCAATTTGTGAAATTGCCAAAGGGTCGGAAGAATGGAAAATTGCCTCCTCTTAAGGATGAAGAGTTTGTGCAAAAAATGTTAAATGGTTTTATTGAGAAGAAGCTTATTGATGAAGAGGTAGGTAAGTCTATTCGTCCAATAGGATCGCAGCCAGCTAAACTATATGGGCTACCAAAAATCCATAAAGATGGTGTACCTATGAGACCAGTTTTGTCGATGGTTGGTACTGCCCAGTATAAAATAGCAAAGTTTTTAGATGGATTATTAAAACCGTTAATGCGATCAGAGTTTGAATGTAAGGATAGCTTTGAGTTTGTTTCTTGTATTGCAAAGCTACAAAAACGAAGTATGAATGATGTTATGGTTTCGTTTGATGTTTGTAGTTTGTTTACGAATGTGCCACTGGTTGAGACGATTGACTTATGCTGTGCGTTGTGGAATGAAAATGATTCGGAACATCACATTTTGGATAGAAGGGCATTTCGAAAACTTCTTGAATTTGCTACTTCAAATGTCAATTTTCTTTTCAATGATGAATGGTATCAACAAATAGATGGAGTCGCTATGGGTTCCCCTTTAGCACCAACGATGGCATCAATATTTTTGGCTAGTTTGGAAATGAAAATTGCTTCTTTCCAATTTGAAAAACCTTTTGTTTATAAAAGGTATGTGGATGATATTTTTCTTATATTTGAAAACCAGAAACATGTAGAGCCGTTTTTGCATTTTATGAACAGTTTACATAAAAACATTGTATTCACATGTGAAACGGAGAAAAAGTCATCAATTGCGTTTTTGGATTTGTTAATTCAACGCAAAGATAAACAGTATGAGACAGAGATTTATAGAAAACCAACTGATACTGGTCTTTATACTTCTCCAGAAAGTTTTTGTGAATTTAAGTATAAGAGAAATATGGTGAAAGGATTGATTTATCGTTCATGGGCTTTATCTTCTACTTTTGCTAATTCGGTAAAAAGTGTTGATAAATTAGTTGAGTTGTTGATAAAGAATGGATATTCTAAATCATTTTTATTGTTGATGATAAAAGAAACTGTTGATAAATTGATTAAAAATCCTAAGGATCCATGTTGTGGAAAGTCTGAATGTAATTTGTCGGATGGGTGTGAATTAAATGTTGATCTGGGTGATGGTAAAAATGGATATAAAAAAATTGAGCCTCAATATGTGTTAGTATTGCCGTACTCTGAAGGTTTTACAAATTATAAGAGGAAGTTGGGTAAACTGATAGGAAATTTAGAGTATAAGATCGTCTCTAATTCGTGTAAGGTACGCAATATGTTTATTAATAAATCAAAAACTCCGGTTGGATTGTGTTCTGATCTCGTTTATCAATTTACATGTAATGGGTGTAATGCCACATACATTGGAGAGACTTCCCGTCATCTCTGTACTCGAGTTCTAGAGCATTGTCGATTGAAGGGTTTGACCAATATTAGTGAACACAATAGAGGCTGTAAAAGTGATATAGGAATGTCTGATTTTAGAATTTTGTTGAGAAGTTTTAATAGTTATTGGGAACGAGTGATATGTGAAGCATTGTTGATAAGGTCATTGGATCCAAAGAATAATGTGCAGAGTGCTGTGACTACGAATGTTTTGAATGTTTTTAAATAGTTTACGTATGTTAAATCATATTTATTTTTTTTAATATTATTAAAATAATTGAAAATTTTAAATAACATTAATTTTTAAAAATTAGAATATAAGTAAAAAAATTTTAAATTTAAAATTAATTTAAAATATATTTTTAAAAATATTTATTTATTAAAAAATTAAATTAATAAAAAATAATTTGTTTAAATTAAATGTTAATTCATAATATTTTTAGTTGGTTTTGAGTACCTGAAGATGATAGCTGTGCTATCGAAATATATCGTACGAAAGGTTTTTTATTGGCGTTATCTTTTAATTCTAATATACTTGTTCTTTCCCCGGATCTAACTATCAATTTAATAGCCCAAAATAATAATTATATCATTGAGAACGTCAACTTTCGGCAGTTCAAAGACGTTCAACATGTCATTAGCATAATTCCCAATGAAAATTATTGGTGTTTACTTCTCTATTCGACTCGTCGTATGACTTGTAATATTTTAGATTTTCGAAAGACTGATATTTCTGATAGACTAACCAAAATAGGAGGAAACTTTACGGATTATTTAAACAGTTTTTTCTTGAGTTTGAAAATAAAATTTCAAATAAATCATGGTATTCTCCACCGCTGCTTCATTTCAGATGATACAACTTTTTATGCCACTGCTTTCATTGTGGTTTTGGAAAAATTGATTTTAGATCGGGATTTTCAACATGATAAAATATATAAGCTACTTGATGATATCAACACTAAAACGTGTGTTGAAATTTCATTAAATTTAAATCTAATAAATGGAAAAATTACCGACAATATTTTATTAAAATATTTTAATAATTTAAGTTCATCAACAGACTTCGTTCTTTTGGGTTTCACAATGTGTACTGCTATTCTTGACGATTGTACTCATTATTTGAATGAACATTTGAATTATAAGGGCCTCCAAAACGCGAAAGTTGTATTTGCCATTTTTGCTCCACCAAAGTCTCGGAAACACTAATGGTAATTGATTATAACACTGACGAGCATTACTTCATGGATCCAACAACACTTGATGTCAGCCTAAACTATATATTTACTTTTAAATTATTAGTTACTAAAATAAATGAAATAAGAAACTCACGTGGTTGTGCAATTAGAGCAGGCAAATGTCCACATGATGTTCGTGGTTCAGGTTTGCTCAGTAAAATTCTAACATGTGCTTTCATCAACAACTATGCGCATGATATATCCCTTGATAACATTAATTTGAGAGAAATAGCAAGAATTATCAACTCTGTTCTTCCATTTTTTTCTGAAATCAATAACAAAGATAAAGAGAAAATTTTAACAAAAGCAAAAGAAACAATTAAATTTGAATTACAACAGCGTAAAAATAAAGTCTTTGAATTAATTATTAGTTTTGAAAATGCTGATGTTAATCAAATAGTTGAAAGTATTATTCGAAAAATTCCTCACTTAAATAATTTCACTGAAATTAAATCCCACGACCCATACCTAGGAAGTAAACAAAACTCAAATATAGTAAGTAAATATAAAAGTAGATCAGAATTTTTAATTAATATGAAATTAACTCTTTATAAAATTATTAATGACTTACCAGTCACTGTCAGGCCTGAAATTCAGGATATTCTAAACCAATTTAGCCACGAGAACCCAGTATCGAATTCATGGAACAAAATTCTAAAAGATTGTCGAAGCACGACAAATGTTCTCAATCTTGTAGATATTTTACCGTTTGAAGTTATTTACGAATTAAAGAGAGCTGATAACACTTCACAGGGTATTGATGGTGTTCAATGCAAAGATCTTGCTCTTCTTGACCCTGAAGGTATCTTGTTAAGTTTCCTGTTTAATAAAATCATCAGTAGTAAAATCATTCCGACTAACTGGAAAACTTTCAAGACTATACTAATTCCGAAACCTGATAAGACAGATAATTATGATAAAGTTTCATCTCTGCTGTCTGTTATTTATAAAGTCTTTGCGTCAATTTCAACTACACTCCAAACATCATGGGTGATTTGTAACGATATTTTGCATATTGGGCAAAAAGGTGGCTCTGTCCATGAAGGTTATGTCGAGCGCAATTCAATACTTTCTTCTGCACTTGAGCATTCGAAATATAGCAAGGACTCCTCATTAGCTATTGCTTGGTTAGATATTAAGGACGCATTTGAAAGTGTTCCTCATGACTACTCGTGGAGTGTTCTGAAAACTATTGGCGTTAGCGGAGAGTTTATTACTATTGTCAAATTACTTTACACCGACACCCAATCTTTCTACAGCTGTGGCCCAATTGTAATACCTAATCTTTCAATCAAAAAAGGAGTTAAACAAGGATGTCCTCTTTCAATGATTCTTTTCTCGATTGCCATTAATCCTGTTCTTGAAGCAATAAGTAGATCATGTATTGAACCTTTTATGATTGGTGATTCGCCCGTTCAAGTTCTAGCTTATGCAGATGACATTGCACATGTTACAAACAATGTCGATAACCTTCAAAAAATTGTTGATGTTGCTGTTGAAGCTGCTACAGAAATATGATTTGAATACCAACCGGAGAAGTGTGGCTACATGCAGCTTCCCAGAGTTAACATCAATTGGGAGATCTTGATTAATGAAAAGGAGATCAAAAAGTTGTTGTCAAAAGAATTTTATCAATATCTTGGTGTTCCAGTAGGCGAGGACAATGATCAAAGTCCTTATGCAATTGTTGATAAAGTTGTTAGTGACACAAAATAAATTGCAGATTTCGGTTTATTTGGTTGGCAAAAACTCAAGGCCTACAAGATTTTGTTCATTCTCGACTAACATTTGCATTTCGAACACGTGAAATTAAAAACTAGTGCTTTATCAGCTTCTCAAGGAAATAATAATCCCTGTGGCAATAACTTAAGTAAATTGCGTGGCCATCTGAGAAGAATTTTGAACTTGTCGCACAATTCTGAAACAGTTTATTTATACAACTCAACTGAAAACGGTGGAGCTTCGTGTGTCGATTTGCTTGATGAATATCATACTAAAACAATTGTGCACTTTTTACGACTATTTACTTTCAATTGCGATTACTCCTTGAAAAGCTAATATTGACTCTCTTAAATTTGTAACGGGTCTCGTCTTGGACTCAAAGAGCCTACATTGCAACAAAGTTTTGATTGGATTAATGGTGCTGAAACTAAATTGAATCATGGTGGAAAGAAAACGAGATTTCAACATGCACGTACTTCAATAATTTACTTTAAAAGAGAACACTCAATTTCCGTATCTTTTCATATTGTTAAAGAGCAAGTTTTTTTATGTCTGATAAAAAAGAGGCATGGAACTTTCATACTTACGACTAAGTTTTGAAAAGCAATTTCTAAGATATTTCACTCTGCATTGTACGACTCATATATGCAAAAGTGGCAGCTGAGCAATAAAAGCGACATGATTGCAGCGGCTATAAATAAATAAATAAAGCAATTTTTAAAAGTAAACTTAGCGAATTTGCATGGAACTTTATACATCGAGCGTGAACTAATACACTTAACATCAATGCAAAGCCTAATAGAAAAGGGGATTCTAGACTTTGTAGACGTTGTGAGAAAGAGGATGAAACTATGTTTCATGCCTTACAGTCATGTAAGATTCACCAAATACTGACATTAGAGAGACACAATGACTGCCTAAAGATAATAACGAATAATCTAAAAAATCCTAATTTAATTGTCGTGGTTGACCATTCTTGTTCTCTTGTCCTGAATTCTAAACAACGCGTCGATCTTATAATAACTGATACTGAAAGAAAAAGAATATTCATGATTGATATTAAGTTTCCAATGGATTCTGTTTCACATTTTAAATTGACTGATAAGGCAAATATTGAGAAATATAGCTTGCTTCAGAGTGAATTACAGGTAGTCAAACCTGATTATCAGGTAGAGATTTACACTTGTATTATTGGGACATTAGGCTCGATTCCTCCATCAACTTATGATCTGATTTGTAAACTTGGCATTGAACCTCTTCAAACAGAAGGTCTGCTTAAAGAATGTGCAATGAGGAATATCCTGAACTCAGCTAAAATATGATAATACCATGTGCACGGCATTCTACCAGACTTCTGCAATTTATTTAAAATTATGGATATTTAAACTAACTTAAACTTTTTCATTGAGATCAGAATTATTTTTTTTGTTTGAAATGATTCAGACTACATTCGTAATTTATCTTTAAATTCAATATTATTAACCTGACTTTTGCCTTTGTAAAATTCGTAATTGAATTTAGAAAACTTAGAAAATCAAATCAGAGCTTAGTTCGTAGTATTTAATACTGCAAAATTTATATTTGCAATGCCGAATAACGACGCCGATGAATCATCATATCAGATCAAGCAAAAGAAAATTCAGAAGACGCCAATTGCCGAAGAGACTGATTGATCAAATACTTGATAACTTGCATTTGAATTCATCCTTCTCGACTACGATTGCAGTATGAATTGCATGCTTCATGTTGAGCATATTCTTTTCACTCAGAAACAAACTTGTTATATTTAATAAAATTTTAAATAGTACTAGTGAATGATTTTGCTAAGTCTACGACTTAGTAGACGTGTTAGGCGATGATTGGCGATGATGAGCGCTGATGGGTGATGATGGGTGCTGATATGCGATGATGGGCAATGATGGGCGATGATGGGTGCGGATGGGTGCGAATGGATATGGATGGGTATGGATGGGTATGGATAGGTATGGATGGATGTTGATCGGTGCGGATAGGTGCGGATGGGTGCGGATGGGTGCGGATGGGTGCGGATCGGTGTTGATCGTTGGTTGGTGTGTGCGAAATGTTTAAGAACGGAAGGTTCTAGAAGTTAGGTGTGTTGGTCCACAACTGCATGACATAATAACAGTAAGGTAGGTATGTGGATGATTCTAGAAGATAGATGTGTGGAAGGTGTGTTGGTCCACAACTACGTGACATAACAACAGTCAGGTAATAAGTGTGTCTCCGGGTAGTGACTAGTGGTCACGTAATAAGGGTTAGGTTAATAAGTGTGCGACTGATAAGTGGGCACATGATGATGGTTATGTAATAAGTGTGTGACCAGTGACATAATCACAAAGGTCAATTACTAGGTAGCAACTGAGTGGACAGAGGTCAATCTCCAGGTAGCAACAGTGTATACAGAGGTCAAATGTTATGTAATAATTACGTAAGCCAAGAGGGGTAGTATCTGACGGGCTCACATCCTACTACTGTTGTAAAATTAATGATATTTTAAGTATTGGCAAGGTGGAATATTATCAAGGCAGCCAATGGAAAGGTATAGAAAATTAATAAATTATCAAATTTGAACAAGAAAAACGAGGGAGATATAGATTGAGCAGTAGTAAAGATCACAGTGGTAATGGATTCTTCCTGGAATGTTTAGAAAGATTAGAAAAGACGAGGAAAAGCTCAGAAACGTAGAATTGTTAATTAATTAATTAATTAAAGAAAACCCGAGTTTGGTAAACAATAAAATGAGTAAACAAGAGGAAATAGATAAATCTATTATCATGACAGTATGATTAATATCAAAAGCGAAAAAGAGATTATTACGAGAGAAGCTATTGGCATATTGATTAATCATTCTTAGGAAACTAAAAACATGAAACACACCGCAAGTTCAAGGTTTTCAACAGTTGTGGATTGAGTGGATAATCATTAATCAAAATGATTATTACGACTATATAAGGAGAGCCAAAATCAGAAACAGTTGGCATTATTGCCTCAGGTAGGGACGAATAAGTTGACAGTAGGATTGAATGAAAATTATTCAAACAAGGAAAACTAAGTGGTTGAAGAAAGGACCAAATTGAGTCGAAATCAGAGTTAAAAGGTGATTATTATTGTAAACCACGAAGAAAATTATTTTTTCAGTACAAAATCGCCATTATTAATATCCAAACAATGCCATAAGTCAACTGTGATCAAGAAATTGAGAACGAAACTGACGAACAGGCATTCCAATGTATGTGACATTGCACCCATGACATATATATATTTATAACCGAATTCCGAACTCAATCTAAGCGGGACTTGAAATCCACCAATAAACACAAATTACAGACAACATTTGTGTTTACTCGTATTATTCAATTCTCTCAGTCGACAGTTATCAAGAACTTGAAAACGGAATTGAACGAGACAATGCACCAGTGTTAATTTTATAAATTTATTTCTTTTATTAAAAGTGGTCTATGTTTCATAATATATGAAAAGCTGTAATCGATTGTCATGACCTACATTTGCACATAGAAATTAATTCTATAAATAAGTGGTCAATGTTTGAAGTCTACTAAAATTTTGATAAATTTGACGTGGCGTACATAAATTTTGAGTTGACCTACTTTTTCTAGTAGAGAAATAGTGATCCAAATGGGACATATCTATCAAAACTAATAAAGAAATTTTTTCACAAAAGCCTTGATAATATTATTCATTTTTTTGTCTATGAAAGGATTGGAAAGTAAATATAGGAATAGTCTGATGTTGCTAGAAAAGAAACTAATGTAAAACTGCGTATGGAAAAAATTTAAATAAAAAAGAACTCATCCATCACCTTCGAAAAATGTGATTTTGGACTGTAGTTATTAGATTCGTTTTTTCTCAGAAAATTTTTCTAGACTTTTATTTCATGACTTGTATTTTGATTATATTTTTACATTAACACAATTGATATATTATTATTTCTAGTGGATCCAACGGCTCTTGTATTTATTTGATACAACTTTATTTTGAGTAATTGTTTTCTTTGTTATAATTTATCTAAAAAATTATTTAATTTTACACATTTAATTAAATAATTTAATAATTGATAATAATTTACTTGTATATTTAGTTTCTATATAATAAATTCAAAATACTAGTGATAAGCGCTAGCTTATTATGATCATTGGAAAAAGTACATAAGTTGAGCTCCCTCGGAATAAATAAAAGCAAACTTTTTCATGAGAGGTTTATAAAATTCTAACAAACAATAGCTCCCAAAAAACTCTTTTTTCCATCAATATTGCGCACTCAAAAAATCATCTGTAAAGACTGGAAATTTGATTAAAAACTGATTTTAATTTGATTTTTGTAATTGAAATAATTTCAAAAAGTCACAAAAAATTGAAAACATTTAAAAAAGAATATCTAATATTTTATTCAGAATAATACGAAGAATCTTTCAAAAGTTATCTTCAAATACAGAACTACACATTTAGCAGTTAATATAAAGATTTACAACATCTTACAATCTTCAATAAATGCAGCAAAAGTCAGCTTAAAAATACACTGTAAAAACATTTGTTAGATAATATATTCGCCATAATCACAGGCCAGGTACGACATGATTACAAATGGATCAAATTTAGCTTTGAAATTGAAAAAAAAGAAATCACAAATGTCAAAGAGGAAATCTTAAACGTTGAAAAAAATATCGAAACAACTGATTAAACGTTTTTGATAAATTGGAAAATTTTGTACATATTTTGTCTTTTTTCGAATTTTATTATAATAAATATAATATTGATAATAAGTAAAAATAATAATAATTGTAATAGTAACAATATTGCTAATAATAATAATAATAATAATAATAATAATAATAATAATAATAATAATAATAATAATAATAATTACATACATAAAGTATATTGATGTAATTTGGCAAAAAAATTGAAGATAACTAAGCATCAACTAGTGAAAATATGTTAGCAAGCTTTAATTGTAAATGAGTCTGAAAATTAGGAAAATTAAGAGCACACAATCGTATATAACAAATGTGGGGACAAAAATCTAGAAGTTTAGTGAATCCGTTTTTTTGTTTAAATGTATTCTATCCTAAACATTAGAAATATCACACAACCACTCATTAACATTTAATTAACTAGAAGGAAATTATACATCTTTAAATCTTTTTTTAATAGTCTGCAATGAAAGCCCTGAGTAATTGGTTTATATCAAATAAGTCCATTTGTATAACGGTGAGTATCACAAAAGTGTATATATATATATATATATATATATATATATATATATATATATATATATATATATATATATAAATTATAGAGGAGGAATACTAGCTAAATGACTGAGAGGTCACACAATACTAGATCCAGCTCTGTTATATGTCTCTAGTAAGCGACTTAAATCCTCTTCAGTTCCTGTGATTTTCGCTTGGCGGAAATTTTTCCATAATGTAGCGGTCACATCAAGTGAAATTAAATCACTAGCCGTACTTGAAACAACATGCAACAAAAATACCCCATCGGGTCCGAGATTATTGTTGACAAATCTGCTACAATCTCTTTCTTCTGTACTAGTGATAAGTCGCATAGCTTTGAGGTATTGACGAACGTAATGAACCCTTTTCATTGGGAGTAAAGTATTGAACATCCACTGAAGAGTGCTAAGAATTGTGATACCAGCGATGAGGATAAACCAGAACCAGAGAAAGACATAAACCTTTTCGATAAAATGATTGATAGGTAGAACACACTGAAGAGTGTAACTAGAAATAAAAATCAACGGTTATTAAAATCATGTTTAAAAACGTTAAAATTAAAATAAAAATAAAAAATTTAAAATAAAGTAGATATAAAAAGAACTTTAAATAGTCTAAAACGATTTTCTTTCAAAAATTAGATTAACCGAATAATTATTTTTAAATATTTGTAAATATTTGCTCACAGGGTCTCACTTCGCCCCCTGCACATTGTATCTTATAAAAATGGGGCTTTAAAAAAATATATTAACATAAACCTAGATAGAAAATGTTTGTTAGTAAATTTTAATATATATTAAAATTATTAAATTTATAAATTTATTATTTAAAAAAAGTAAAATAAAACAGGGTCACAGCTAGATCTAAAATATGTGAGAAAGCATACCGAAGAAAATAGCAGTGATGCCTTGGTATAGGCTTGGTATAAGACCTAAGTCCTTAGACTTAACCAAACAGAATATATACTAAAGGATCTCATGGTTAATGAATTTACTAAAGGTTTACGTGAAAAACACAAAATCAAGTGTAAATTTACAGTGGGTTAAAGTGCGGTGTGTTAACTAAATGGAAGTATCTGACAGCAGTTGTAGGTTCGTGTCTCATTTTTACTTATACAAGTCTTACTTTTAATACAATCAAAATGATTCGCGTCTAAATAAGGACGTATATCAAGTTGGACCTATGGCGAGATGAAACTACATGATTAAAATACAATAGGAAAGCTGTAAAGCAATTATAAAGATAAATACAACCGTACCACGAAACACTAATTAGTAAACACCAATAATCTTTTCAATATGATTTTGCGTATTTATGTGTGTTTACTAGCAAAGCATTCAGAAATAATAGAATACTATGTAGAACTTGTGCACTCCTCGAAGTATACTGTTACAATAAACCTTTTTCTTTGTTAAATCTAACTTGTCCTAACTGGACTATTGTTAAACGAGTCTGGCAGTATGTCATTTTGAGAGAACATTTCTAGTTTTGATATTCATCGCGTGCGGTTTTAGTTTCAAGGCGCCGAAGAATCCAGCAAAAATTTCTCAGCAATGAAGTGTAGCCTATGGTCTATTTATTTCATACATTTAATTATTAAATTTTTACTCCATCTGCAAATATTTAAATTATTTTACATTTATAGAATCATAGATTAACTGACTTTCTAAAAGTAAATGTCCATTGACTTTCAAGTATATTATTTTTTCTTTACTACTCTTAACATTTATAAGTAGTTAATACTTTAGAACATAAACCGTTGTAGATTCTAAAAACATAATTCAGATAATTTACATTTTTATACATAGGTAATATTCAGAGGATAATTGTTCTCTGACACAAAAATTAGGAGCCTCAGTAGGTATTTTATTCCGAGTTTAAAGAAAAATAAAAAATATAGTTTCCGAAAGAAACCGGAACACAAAAATAAGTATTCAAATTTCTTAATATTTTTTCAGACTACAAACCAATATTCACATTGAATAAAATATTCAATTTCGCAAAATTCATATTTGAACTTTGCCACTAAAATATTGTAACTTATATATAGGCATAAGTATTTACATTTTAATTTACATTTTACTGTAGAAAGAAAAAAAAATAATATTTTAGTATAAATTTTTAGAAAAATATCAAACTGGAATTTTGTTCTTGCCTCCCGTTATAAAATCAAATTTCCAATTCATAAAACTGATTTAAAATGTAATTTAAAAAATATAAATAAATAACTTTCACTATTATATACAATTGTAATTAGGATGAAATTTTTAATTCTTGTGAACCTTGAGTCGGAAACCCCTTTTACAAATAATGGAATTTGATTTTCGAAAATTGTAATAACAAATTCTGGCTTTTTTGGGAATAATATTACTTGTTCAACTGCAATTCAACAGGAACTACATAAAAATTAATATGCAAGTTAGTAGAATTTCAACTGAAACGGCTGTGGGCAATTAAATAATGCTTGACTGTTTATCAAACCCTAGGCTGCATTCCATTAGTGGGTTATTAAAAAAAGTAGAGGGTCACGACTTTCATTTGTAAGTATGATTTATTACTGCATTTTTAATCCAACTGAGTACATTATTAGATATTACAATATATTTAGAAATGGATACATTAGTATTATTAAATTTGCTGTATTTTTATTATTATTATTGTTATTATTATTATTATTATTATTATTATTATTATTATTATTATTATTATTATTATTATTATTATTATTATTATTATTATTATTATTATTATTATTATCATCATCATCATTATTATTATTGTTATTATTATTATTATTATTATTAACTATGTGAACTTACACTGCTAATTTCGCAAACATGCATGATTACATGAAATTAATTAAGCTCGCAGAAACGACCTTTCAATAAAAACTAATAAAATAACTGATTAACAGATGATATAATATTTTTCGACTAGAAAGATCTGCTAGTAAAACAAATAATATAAATATACTTCCATTAATATCATTTTTTTTACTAAAATAATAATGTATTATTATTTATTGTCCATATGTTTGTAAATTACAAATAATAAATTTAATTGCATAAATGCCTGTTTATTATTTGCTTTATTTACCTACAAAATGTATTTATAATTTTTGGTTTAATTTATTACGATTCACTATTTTTATTGCAAATATTTTTAAATCACTCCCCCTGAAAAGGTTTAGTGATCCATGATTAAATTAATATTTTATATTTTGAACTCAGAAACTGCTACATTATACAAAATATATACAAGTTACGTACAACTAACCAAAAAATAAACCAATTTTAACTTTACAAAAACATCGGGATTTTTATCCGACCGTTGAACTTCTAAGAAATCGTGTTTTCATTCAATGTTGGCGGAAATCCTTACTTGAACAGATTATAACACAATCTAATTATTCGAAAATATTTGGAGAATTTTTTTGTTCAAGACATTAAAACAATAAATCGATTGAAAGTAGAATTTTATTTTTAAAAAGGAAACTTTTTATAAGAAATTAAATTTAATGAGAAATACGATTTTTGTTTTAATGATGCCAATTGGTAAAACAACTACATCACATTACCATAGCAACAGCGAATAGAGAAATTAGTCGATTTCATTCATAAATTTTCAGTTACATTGTAAAATCGCGTAGCGAAATTTTCACCAGTTTATGTAGTGAATTAGTGCAAGAAAAACATAGGAGAAAGGTGAGCAAGAAATATTTTTGTGTAGGACATTGGATCAAGTCTTCCTTCACACAGTAAAATACTTATGCAAATAGACACATGCGATACTCTAAATATGAAATGATATAAGAGAGGTTATTTGCTAAAAATAGATTCAATAAATTTATACATTTTGATCATCATTAAGTACTGGAAATAATTAATTTTCCCGAGAGATCTCAATCTAGGTCACTCGGATAAATGAACGGTTCACCTCTCGAGAAATTGCCTCAGAACCGAAAAAGGAATTATGATAACATTGCAATGGATCAAATTACTTACCGTATATACTCCATTATAAATCGAATGTCGAAATTAAACAAAGTTTCTAATTAATTAAATTTTAAAAATTTTTTGAATTTTTTAAATGATTGAAAGATTTATTAAAAAAGTCTTCTGAAACCTCTTCAGCAAAAGATTTCTGTGCAAATATCTTCATCAGAATTGATGCCATCATAAAAAGTGAAATCTCCACCTTCTCCATCCATCTACAAAGTACCATCCAGGGTTCCATCCATGCCACTTTCATGCTGACACCACATTCGAGGATTAAAAGTCAGATCGATTCCTCTGGGATTGCTCAAGTAGAAACAACTGAATGAGAATTCATAAGAATTCCTTTTAATTTTTGTTACTATATTTGTTTCTATATATTAACGGTGGGCAAATGCGGCTCCCATTAAAATTTTGATTTTAGTTTTCCCCTGAACCGTTTGCACTCAGCGTCTATGCAAACTTTATTAGCCAGTCCTATGTAAATAAAGTAAATAGATTTTTTTTATTATACTTTTAAAATGCTGAATTTGTGGATAAATAATATCATAAAGTAAATCAGATAATGTAAAAAAGGAAAAATATAAATAATGTTACTGATATATTATAAATATATTACTTGTCTTGTTTCAGTAAATAGCATTTGACAAACATAATGATGGTAGACTGATAATGAGGATAATTTCCTCCAAATATATTTCGTTCATTTGACTTTCTCGTGTTATTATTATTATTATTATTATTATTATTATTATTATTATTATTATTATTATTATTATTATTATTATTATTATTATTATTATTATTATTATTATTGAATGAAATATTTTATAATAATAATTAATAAGTAAAATATAATATTTGTAGCAATAAAAATTTCCTTAAATATTTTCTAGGAAATCATAAAAATTCTTGAAATTCAGATTTTTAGTTATATGAAAAATTCAATGTAATTATTAAAACAAAATTATAGAAAATAAACTGTGGCGCTTTCATTAATATCACGACAATTATAAGAAACCAATTATTTTGGATAAATTTATCAATTTGTTTGAAAATTTTCTTGAAAAATGTTTACTTATGAGAATTCTATTTCCTGAGGATCGGAAAATTATGTTAAATTACTTGAAATATATTTAATTTTTGCGCTGAAATTGGTTAATACAATTACAACAATGTAAAATTTTAAATTCTTTACCTAGCTTGTTTGACCTGACCCATTCGCCTAACTAATATAGTACAATATGTGACTCTGGGAAAATTCCCAGTTAATTCCCAATCCTGTCCTGCTAGCAAATCTTTGAGAAGAGTCCAGCCAAA
This sequence comes from Schmidtea mediterranea, assembly GCA_022537955.1. Taxonomy (NCBI): domain Eukaryota; kingdom Metazoa; phylum Platyhelminthes; order Tricladida; family Dugesiidae; genus Schmidtea; species Schmidtea mediterranea. The sequence goes on along the minus strand of CM039680.1, from coordinate 156,594,808 downwards.
CATGATATTATTGGATCCAACGAATTTCTGCATCAGATAAATCTGACCGACTGCATTTCCAATAAACATAATTCTCACAACAATAAATAAGACTGTCAATCTTGTGTTTGGGGGCAAACCCCCCAAACACCGCCGAAAAATTCCCTTTACCCTGCGAGCTCGCATTGTAGCATCAGCTTGTTCTTCCAGTGAGGCGACCATACAAGAAACTGCTTTTACGCGTAAATCTCGATCTGGAAGCACTGCTTCTCTAGCTGATCTTAGGAGTACAGGTAGTCTCCTCGACGCTACTCTCCAAGCCAGGTGCGGAACCCAGGATAAAAGGGCCTGTCCAGCCAATACTATAACTATCCATTGATAATAGCTGATATATTTGACATTCTTAAATTCCTTATCATCCACGGGTATTTCCTGATCGGCCAATAAAAAATAAGTATTTGAAACCCAACATAGATTTTCAGCGTATTCTTCCCAGGCTTTTGTGAATTCCTGAGGTACCCAACATTGAATTGGTTTTCCTGAATTTATTGCAAAATAATGAAATGATTAGAAATTAAATAGATAGATTGTTAAATAAGTGTTTTGCATAAAATGAATGTTATTTAAAAAAACAATATGATTTTTCAATAAAAATTAGGAGGAAAAATGCAAATTTTGTTAAATTTTAAAATTTTTTAATATTCACTTTGGATTTATACTTTGAGGTTAGATTAGCCTTTATACCAATTTGTACAACAATGGATGCGACCCGGCCCAATGTTGCAGAAAAATTATTGAGGGTCCTCAAATGTTCAAGAAATTTATATTACAAAATTTATTACTTCAAATATAAATTTAATCATGCACACACGATTTCCAATAATTAATGAAGTTATTTTGAAGTCTTTCTGCTTTTTTATTTTAATAATAATAATAATAATAATAATAATAATAATAATAATAATAATAATAATAATAATAATAATAATAATAATAATAATAATAATAATAATAATAATAATAATAATAATAATAATAATAATAATAATAATAATAATAATAATAATAATAATAACAATAATATCATTCCGAAGATTCCTGTATATCTTTGAATCACATCTTTAAAATGTCTTTAATAACTTATCTGTTTGGTAATGTTCCATTTTTATAATTAAAATAATTATTAATTTGTGCAAAAATGATGACATTTAATTATATAAAAGCCAAATATCATAAAATTTCAGAAATCCCAAGCGAATACTGCCAATTTTTTAGATAAATAAGACATCATTAAAACAACTTGAAATTTCATGAAATTGTACTACGGATTTAAATAAAACCAATAAATAAATGTTACCAATAGTTTTAGTTTTGAAACTAAAACAACAATTTTAAAATTATTTTAGTTGAAATCGCAAAGAGCACAAACTCCCATATCCCGAGTGCCAGGTGTTCAGGCTAACCCGGCAGATCAAAGACATAAACTAATGACAATATCAATGTGTTAGAAACTCGCTGAAACCAAAAGAAAAAGGGAGAACAATAAAATTTTAAATTTCAAAAAAGAAAAAGATAAAGAATAAATAATCAAAAGAATTTCTCAACAATCAATAGTTTGGATAGTTTGAATAAATACGACTTTAATTAAATCTTCTGTACTTTGTAGGGATGGATTTAGAAAGTTCCAATGGGGAGGAAAATACGAAACACTTGTCAATGATAGTGAAGCCATTTTTAATGATTACCGTAAAATTTGTTAAAATTATTAGGACACTGTAACGCTTGGTTTCTGCCCAGTCACCATTTAGAATTGAGTTATGAAAGTTCGGTCTGTTATAAGCTCAATGTGCGAAGACGCAAAATCCAATGAAATTAGTTGATAGTATACATCAGTAACTTGGGAAATCAGTACAAAAGTGTCAACAGGATAAGCCATCCCGTCTCCATCCAATCTGTCCACCGAGCTCATTCGCTTATTCCAAACATTTACCAAATTAGGAGGAGTCATGCATGTTACATTCAAGAATTTTTCAAATTTTATTAATAAAATCACTAGATATAAAATTTACATTATCAATAAATAAATATTTGTTAATTTTTCAACAATCACTTTAACCCTTTTGCTGCGACCACATAGAAATGCAGTGTGTGACCTAATAATTGTTATTCTTGATGCTGTGTGCGATAGCAATTAAATTCAATGTGCGGAATAATTGTATTAGTTACGTAATTGCAATACAAAACATGACGAGAAGCGGTTAATGTCTAGCGCTGCGTTATGATAAATTTTGAAAAATTAACATTCAAAAGCCTTATTGATATTGACAATTGCAATTACTAATTATGGGATTCATGCTAAAAGGTATAAAGTAAAATTAATTACAATACATAATAAACTAAAATTTAATATAATCAAACAGAGCTTTGATTTTGATTGCACATATTCATAAAAATTTAATAAAGTATCTTTTTTTAAAATTTTCTGCAATTATTTTTAGTAAAATTTATAGTTTTCCATTATATTTTTAATTTTTTTAATATTTTTAATAATCGACTGTTTTGTTTAAATTTCTAAATTTCCTTTTTTAATATTTAATATACGAATGAAAATAAATAAAGAATTTTACTGATATTTTACATAAACGCTATTAATTTTAACCTATTTCACACCTTATTTAATTAGAAAGTTCACATCTTCAAAATAAACAATAAAAAAGCAAATTTACATAAACATTAATTTGTCCGATTTTATTTGTAATTTAGGTTATAAAAATACTTATCTAATAAAATAATTTCATCTAATAAAAAATTTAACGAAATTAAAGGGAACAACAAAAAAATATTTCACTATATCTATAAAACTCTATGTATAAATGTAAACAAATAAAAGAAAAATTAATGACAAAATTCAGAAATTAACTAAAATTGGCATGTAAATGTAAAAAAAGAAAAGAAAATGAATTACAGAATTCATCGACATTATTGAATGAAAATAATTAGAGATTTGACAAAATTTCTTAATTAACACTTTTTGACTTAATTATTTGTATTATTTGAATTAATAACATACATAATTGAAAAATCGTTGCATTTTCTATTATATATTATTGTAATTTCATAGAAACAACAATAGCTCAGGCTTTCATCGACTTTGTAAACTGTTGGCGTTTTTTCCATTTTATAGAAAATAATAGAAAATTAACACAATAATTATTTAAATGTTTCCAAATTAATAAAATTAACATTAATAGTCATTGCAAATTGTAAAATATCACACACAAAGAAAAATAAATTAGTATATAATAATATAAATTTAATTAATGTAATTAATATTGCATTATAGTTTATATATATATATATATATAATGCAATGTCTTTTATAAATAAAAATAAAAATAAATCTGAGGAGAAAAAAAAAAGTCCTTACAATATATATATATATATATATATATATATATAAATATATATATATATATGTGTGTGTGTGTGTGTAAATATTATATATACTATATACATAGTTATTATTATTTTTACTGCTAAATTGTAAAGTGGATGTGTTTTAATAAAGTCAAAGAAGAGAGCTGTTAAATAAACATTTTTTTCAATAAGACTTGATATTTCAATAATAAATTACCAATATATTTACAGTATATTTTGTCATCTCAATTGCCATCATGTGGCACTAAAATAATTATTATTTATAGATTCATTAGAAATTACATAATCATATTTAACAAGTAAGTAATGATCTAATAAAAGTATTTACTAATGAATATAGACGTGCATTTTTCATTTTATACATTTATTTTATAACTAATTGAAGTAATAATCAAATCCTCACAAGCCATGCATTTCAAAAGACATTCGAATATTTTGATAACACCTTAAAAGTGAAATTGTCTGTAACTATTTTCACTTGATCGGCTTTCAGTATTGTATAAAAATGAAGAAACCCTAATAAAGGAAAAAATGATCAAAAGTACCTAAATAAATCTTCAATAGCATTTGGTCTATGCTTTAATACTAGATGCAATATATGCAATGCTATATACATTGGAGAGACTGGTCGTCACCGATGCACATTAGCTCACTTGCATACCCGATTGATTGAAAACAGAACATAATAAAATGTATAATCTAAATAGATATTTCCAAATTTAAAGTGTTGTCTAAAAGTTTTAAAACTCTTAGAAATGTTTAACCTGTGAGGGTTTGATAATATAACCATTCAACTTAAAAATATATATTCTTTAATTTTATTATTGTTTAACAATATTTTAAATTCACATAATACTTGGAAAATTGTTTACGATACAAGGTTGTTCTTAGGTTGTTTACAATATTAAATATCTCAATAACCTAGATCAAGTAAAATTATTTTTTATTTTTTGTTTTATTGACAGGCAAATGCGTATGCTCCCCGATAACGCGCACATAATCATTAGTCAAAGTCATGTGCAAAATACAGCCGGTTTTATCTACACCCAATAAAATGACAGCTGAATACACAATTTTGAGTTATTTGCGTGTTGACATGCCTCGATTTTGAAATCTTTTAATCTTTACATATTTGTTAGGATTTTATTCAATCTGATTATTTTCATTATTTCTTGTCATATTGACTTGTTTATTTATCTAATTGTTTTATTCGGTAGATGGAATTAATGTAGTGTTAAATTCCACCAGATCTGTAGTTAGTGGCTTATAAAATGTTTTAGATACTAAAACTGTACATTTATCTCCTAAAAATGTCTCTGGCACGCAAAAGAACAATTATCTTAAACAATAAAATTTTGTCACTCATGACAAAAAAGGTTTGCTATCCCTGTTCTGTTTAAATAGGAATTTAAATAGATAAAAAAGTTAAATATTTGATTCTCTCTTTTCCCTTTGTTCATTGAAAATGTTTTGATAAGTTTAAATTTGATAAAAATCTTTTCAAAAATTTCTAGCATTGTAATTAGCAAACTATAGCTTTCAATATGGAGGTGGCATTAGGAATTTTATTTACCATTCCTTTTGGTTTTAAAATATTTTTAAAATTTTTAAGATGAATTGATGTTTTTTAAATATTATGTTTTAAATATCTGTTTAAATATTATATTTTGTTTAGAACTCAAAAGAGATCGTTTCTCTTTAAGTCACAATGACTTTCATCTTTAAGTATTGAATGTAAATACATGTAGTATATTTTTAATTTGTTTAAATCGTCAATTTTAATTAAATTTAAAAAAAATCACAATTCTATTCCTAAAAAAAGTTAAATAATTTATTCTCGTATTTCTGTTGTCAGTTGTAAATGTTTTGATAAGTACTAAATTTTTATGGTCTGTACTGCCAAATTTATATGCACCCCTTAAGTACTGCTTTTTAGAATAATATTCCTATAAAAAAAATTGAAATTACTTAATGAATTTGCAATGTACTTAGCGTGTATTAACGCGACAGTTGTAAGAGTATTTCCAATTGTTAATGATTTCTGGAGTAGTGGCAAATGGTGAAAAATACAACGTAAAAATCTAATTATCAATGACTTAAGTGATGAATTTCCAGTATACGATACATTATTGAAAAATTTCATTCAAATAAAAAATAATATTATAAAAACTAAAAGTAATGAAATGACTTTTTTCTTATTTAAAAATATTTTTAAAGCATATGATTACCAGTACCTTTCCACTCTTTCCCTACTGTGTACTGCTTTCAATGTAAAAGAAATGCTGGCAGTCTAAGGGGTCGTCCATAAATGACGTCACGCACCTAAGTGGATGGTAACGAAAGAACTGTGACATCACATCTTAAATATTGTATTTTTTAAACACAATTTTATACTAATTCCAGCTTTCTAAGGCCTCATTCGATATTAGTGCAGCATTACACTAAATACAAACTAAAATGTCAATCAAGTGATTTGAAACATGTTCATTTTTAAATATGAAATACGACTTTTTAGGAGGGGAAAAGATTTGTGACGTCATATTTGAGAGTGGTCTAATGTTTATTGACGACGTATGACGAGGGGAGATAGAGGGTAAAAAATCGGCCAAAATCGCATGACGCCATTTATTGACGGCCTCTTAGTAACAGAATCATTATATGAAGACATATCGTTAAAGTGTAAAAAACATTTTGGGAATTTTTTGAACATTTTTAATTTTGAAATTTGAAATTTTGAATAATTATTTTTTAAAAAATATTTTGAAAAATTTTAAATTCCAATTTTTACGAATATCATATATTTAAACCAATTTTTCACAAAAAAACATTTAGGTTAATTTCATTTAAACATGGAGGTTTCTTTTTATATTCATAATAACTATAAAAGTTACAAAAGTTAAAAACAAAAATCAAAATTTTTTAAAAATTAGATAAAATTAAAAAATTAATTTTAATTTTTAAAAATTTTAACTGAAAATAAATTTAAACATAAAAATAAAATTGAAAAATAAGAAATTTACTATGCAAAAGAATGAAAAGTTTATATCAGTATATTTTGACTAATTTTTAAAATTGTAAAAATTTGAAATTAAATTTAATCACACATCTGTTAAATGATATCGAAATTACAGTAATTTATATTTAATTGAATATAAAACATTGGTGAAAATATAAATTTTGAATTGAAATAATTTTAATTATAACGTTTAGTATGACTTTGGAAGATTAATAATTTCAAAGGTAATACTACTTAATATAAAAATGTCAATACAATACAATATACCAATGACCTTGTCAAAAAGTTAATATTATTTATTAGTTAATTCAAACGCAAACCTTTAAAATGTAAATGACTTATCAAGTGTTACTAAGTTAACATGGATTGTCACAGTTTTTAAGTTTCATAACCCTTTGTATCTGGACAAACTTTTCGGGACACCCATAAATTCTGGTTTTCAAATTTTTGGATATTAATGTTTAACTCGGTATTTTAAAATGTGTAAGAAGGACCTATAATTTATAAATAAAATGTTGATGTCTAGTATAAACTACACAAAACAAATGTACTTTTTGTCTCACACATTTTGGCATACTGCGTGTTGAACCGAGACAAAAAGTGTAAATCTCTCACTTCACATATCTTTCTGACAAGGTTTTAAAATAAACACAATTTACAGCAGATACTATTTTTTTACATTTACAATACATCGAAAACTTTCTTTTCAAATGTGGTCAAATGTATGATTATCTACTTACAAACAAATTACTCTTACAAAAGATCGAATCTAGTAAAGGGTATAATAAAAATATAACTTATTAATTAAAAGATCTGTATATTGTTTTTATTCTTACTAATGTGTTTATTTATACCTTATTGTAGTTTTTAAATTTAAATATCTATGACTCCTTTTGTTTAGATTAATAAATCGTTATTATTAATATTTATGAATTTATTATTTATTATCAAGAATCTTTTTTGGAGAAGGTTGTCTCTTGAATTTGACAATCATCTGCATTTTCTTTGGCGATTGACAACTGATTGAGTATATATATATATATATATATATAGTCAATCAATAAACAAAATACTTTATGTCATTGTAAGTCAAAAGCAATCAGAGGTGAAACTAGAAAAAGTTTTTTCAATATATATACATATATATGGTAATTTTATTACATCATCATTTTTTTGAAGAAATACCTGTGACTCGAATTATATTGTTTGGTAATGTCCCAAAAAGATAATAACTAACAAATATATTTATGAATATTATTTTTGTGTCATATTATAAATGTATTTTACCATGTATGTGTGCATTTGAAATAAAATTCTTGAAAAAATGACACTATTATTTAACACTTTTTTTTATAAAATATTTTTTTATTATATATTATATAATATATAACAGATTAAATATTTATAATAAATAAAATGACCCAAAATCTTTTATCCCGTTTGTGGATATTTTTCATAGACTTTTCACTAACCAAAACTGTAAGAGATGAATTTAGCTATTCAGTTAAATAATTTTTTATTCACTTTTTAATGTTGATTTTATATTTTTATTTATTTTAGTTATTAAATTTTCAAAAATTATTAATTGTTATTGGTTTTGAGAAATAAAACTTCAAAGAAAAGAAAACAAATTTAGAAATCATAATGACAAATAGACTAATAAATATAATTTTTCTCGAAAAACATAATAATTATTCAAACGGGAATATTTCTACTATTTCCCAATTAATAAATAAATGCGAAATTTCTACGACAAACGAAACAATGAAGAAAAAATATTTCAAAAGCTTTCACGTTTTAATTAAAATTTTCATAAAAAAAAATTTACAAATCTGTAATGAAAATTTAAGAGCGTAACCTTTTTAAATATGATTATTTATCTTATTTAGTATATTAATATATTTTCTAATAACGATGTTTCTATAATAACTAAAGGCTTCAATTTTTGATCTGTAACATCTTGCAATTATTGTAAACCAATAAATACATCATTTCTAAATCAAGTTTATAAACAATTCGTAGGGCTCACTCAAGTACAGTTTCTTGTTATCGTATAGAACGTTCAATTAACTCAAAATTATGCATTCATTTGTCATTTCATTGAATGTTGATAAAATCGTACATATTTTGCATTTGTCCTTTCGTTCTGATTGCATGCCACTAATCAGTATGTGTGCATGCATTGGACAGTGTTCATATTTTTTCTGCTTATAGAAAATTGAATTTTATTATTAAAATTGACATTTTTTATTAAGCAACTCTTAATTTTTATCAATATACACAATTTCATGATATTAAAATTAGTTATATCCTAAACTTTATAAAAATTTAGTTATATTAAAATTTATAATTTTGAAATAGTTCACCTTTCCTTTGTGGTTATTACGAGAATAAAGTGTATTCTTTAAGTATAAGACATCAAAACTTTTAAATCCATTCTTTCCAGCGTGTGGATTTCGCTTAAATTCAATAATGAGTTTGTTGCATTTTTTCTGTAGTCTATTATGATTGTTGATCTATGTATATAATTTATTATAATATACCAATACCCCTCCCCCCAAGAATAATTTCAAAAAAAGGAAGACCAACCTATTTCAATTCAGTTTATTTGTCAAGTTTTAATGTAAGGCATTTTTTCCCGACCTCTGATCCAAAAGACCATCACAGTGTAGAAAAGAATATAATTAAGTTGTAATAAATTAATGGAAATATGTTGAGAGGAAAAAGGAAAATAATTTTAAATCGTTCATTAAAACATTTATATAAAATAGAAATCAGATGGAATAGATTTAATATAAATTATTTTAAAATTTAAATGGTATGAAATAATATTTTCTTGATATCTTGAAAAGTGCAAATGATCCCAAATTTCATCAAAATAAACAATAAATCACTTTTTATTTTTACTATCAAAATTAGTTATCTCCCTCTGATACTAATATCTTGAGCAACTATTTTTAAAAATATTATTTCTATTTATGATAAAATAAAAAAAATTAAATAACAATGAGCTATTTAAATAGCAAATCTAATACCTGGCTACCTAAATTTTAATAAAATATTAAAAATAAATTAAACATTAAAGAATTTTGAGAAAAACTTTTCAGTTGAAAATTTTCAAAATGAATTTATAACATTTGCAAAAAAAGATTTTCCTCGGGCTAATATAAAAAGTGAATCATGCAAAAAAAATCCTCTATAATGTTAATTGATAATTCGTCAAAATAAATGCAAAACACTAAATATTTTTTTGTCATTCTGTCTATATGCAATTCTTCGACGACATCACTTTTCAAATCACACCAAACGAAAGCAAATTAATTTTTTTTTGGAAAATTGGATACCGAAAAAATTTCAGAAAATTAGTATGAAATCCATTAGAAAAAACATTTGACATTTTATTACAAAGAAGTTTTTGAGACTCCAATACGTTTATAAAATATAATTTTAAAAATAATAATAATAAAAATAAAAATAAAAATAATAATAATAATAATAATAATAATTATAATAATAATAATAATAATAATAATAATAATAATAATAATAATAAAATAATAATAATAACAATTAAAAGATAACGCCAATAAAAAACTCTTCGATAGCATAGCTGTCATTTTTAGGTACAATAAACCAACTAAAAATATTATGAATTAACATTCGTAGTCACAGCACTTTGCACATTAATCTTTGGATCCAATGACCTTATAAGCAATGCTTCACATATCACGTGTTCCAAATAAATTTTAAAAAACTTTTCACCAAAATTCTAAAATTAGACATACCTATTTCACTTTTACAGCCTCTATTGTGTTCACTAATATTGGTCAAACCCTTCAATCGACAATGTTCTAGAACTCGAGTACAGAGATGACGGGAAGCCTCTCCAATGTATGTGGCATTACACACATTACATGTAAATTGATAACCGAGATCAGAACACAATCCAACCGGAGTTTTTGATTTATTAATAAACATGCTGCGTACATTACACGAATTAGAGAAGATCTTATTCTCTAAATTTCTTATCTGTTTACTTAACTTCCTTTTATAATTTGTAAAACCTTCAGAGTACGGCAATACTAACACAAATTTAGGCTCAATCTTTTTATATCCATTTTTACTATTATTTAGATCAACACTCAATTCACACTCATTTGTCAAATTACACTCAGACTTTCCAAAACATGAATCCTTTTACCATCAATAATAAAAATGATTTAGAATACCCATTCTTTATCAAAAACTCAACCAATTTACCAACACTTTTTATTGAATTAGCAAAAGTAGAAGATAAAGACCATGAAAGATAAATCAAACACTTTACCATATTTCTCTTTTACTTAAATTCACAAAAGCTTTCTGGAGAAGTATAAAGACCAGTATCAGTTGGTTTTCTATAAATCTCTGTCTCATAATGTTTATCTTTGCATTGAATTAGCAAATCCAAAAACGCAATCGATGACTTTCTCTCTGTTTTACATGTGAATACAATGTTCTTATGTAAACTGTTCATAAAATGCAAAAACGGCTCTACATGTTTCTGATTTTCAGATACATGAAAAACATCATTCACATACCTTTTATTAACAATGAGTTTCTCGAATTGAAAGGAAGCAATTTTCTATTTCAAACTACCCAAAAATTTGATGCCATGTTTTTAAATAGCTTAATGTTAAATCATGTTTGTGTATTGTTTTAAAAAAAAATTTTAAATTTTAATATTATTAAAATAATTTAATTTATAAAATATTACATTTTTTTAATTATAATATAGATAAAAAATTATAATATTTATATAAATAACATTTTAAAATTAGTTAAAAGTATTTAAATAGTTTTTTAAGTGTTAATTTATTAGAAAATAAAATTAATATTATAAAAAAATAATTTGTCTAAATTATAAGTTAATTCATAATATTTTTAGTTGGTTTATTGTACCTGAACATGACAGTTATGCTGTCGAAATATATCATACGAAGAGTTTTTTATTGGCTTTATCTTTTAATAAAATCGTTACCAAATTTATTTAACTATTTATTAATAATAATAATAATAATTTTTAAGTAATATGCATTAAATTAAAGTGAACTATTAAAAGTAGTAAAATTTCTTTTGAAAATGCATTGAAATATTTTTTATCAGAAATTTATTTTAAATATTATTTGTCAGCCGAACGCAGGAAATTTAAAAAGTTTGAGAAAACATAAAACATTTTAATAACAAATTCTATTTTATTTATAAACAAAGACAGAAAAGAATAATGAAATCAAAACTATCGGTTTGTTTATTTTTTGTAGGAGTCGTCGACAATTGACAATTTTAACTATTATATTCGTGGAGCATCTCGATTTTATAATTGCTTATATTTCTGCGGAAATGTGTCATCATTGCATTTTGTGTTTACCTTGACTTTTACATCCAAAATCTTATTCTCCCTTCGTCAGTTTGCATAGGTATCTATATATAGTCACCGACGTATTATGAATAGGGCTCAATGAAAATGTAGGAATTTATCATTTTTATCATTTTTAACCATCAAAAAAAGATGAAAGTTTCTAATTTTGTTTTGTTTTATGCATAAAATAAAAATTTAAATTAACTTATTGTCTTATTTTTAGATTATCGATCAAGTTTATTAAATAAAAAAACGTTTATTTTATATTTTCCTACCCTGGTTTAATGACAAGAAAAAAACGAAGTTTTAATAAAAAAGAATCAAAAGTTCTCGAATATATCGAAGAGTTTAGGATTTCGATTTGTTCTTGTATCTTTCAATGAAGATAAATAAATAGTTTGTAATAATATTCTTATTCCATTATTGATAGAAATAAATTCCTACACTTTGTTTATAAATTTCGTTGATCCCTAATTATGAACACTTAAGTATTTGTATTATATACAATAAATATTATCAAATCAATTGTAAAATTGGTTAATTCTAGTCGAATTGGCATTTATTACAGTGTAATTAATAAAGACTTAAGGATAACTACAAATTTTTGACAGAATTATCAGTCAACCAATCCTATTTTTAGGCAGATGGGTTTTCATTGGTTGATAAATTTTCGGCTTTGACTTTATTAATTGTGACACTTAATGAAAACAAAGCATGGAAGTAATTTTTGATTTTATTTTCAAAAAATTAAAATAAGTTAAATATTATCAAAAAAAACAAATCAAAAGCGACTAAAAAAATTAACACTCAATTTACGGACAAAATTCCAAACGTATTTTTATATTGACAAACACAATAAAATGACTCTAATTGTCAAAATTAATTGATATTTTCTTCATTTTTTATTATGAAATTAGCAATCCGTCAATTCGACGGATTAATTTTCAAAAGTCAAATACTCTCAATTGATAAACGACAAAACCATTTTCGATAATGAAGATCTACCTAAACAAGGTGTTGGAAATTATTCATTAACTGATAGTTCGGTTTGTTTTAGTTCCGGTCCACATTTTACTTGGTATTTGAGTTCATTCTTGTTCTGAATTCAGTAATATTTGTATGTTTTGCTGTGTAGACTTAAGGTATACCTGTAAATATAGACTAGAGAGTTAAGATCTGATAAACGGGAAGAGTATTTTACAAAACTCTTTCATTTAATTCTAAAGTTTAACAAAATGTAAATACCTCATTGTGAAGAAAATAAACTATTCATTTTTAAAGACGTCTCTCGGTATAAGAGCAAACATAAGAAATGAGTGGTCAGATTACAATTTACAATTTCAGTTGAAAAACTTTCACCTTTCCCAAACGGTAATTCTTCAAAGTACAATAGACAAACAATCTCAATATTTCTAGGTTACAACTTGTTTGCTTCAGCGAATTTCTTGGAACTTAGAGATAATTGTCCAGTATTTTCTTTTGCAAAAGAGCGAATTCATTTTTATTCACTGTCTTGTGAACAATATTTAACATATATTTTTTTTTTAAAAAATCAACATTTTTATAGGTAGAGCCTTGTCATACAGCAATCTCTTATTTTGTATTTTTAAATCAAAAAAATGCTTTTTAGACATTTAGAATTATTTAAGGTTTGACTAGAAATACTTCAAGAAATAGCGAGCTCACTGGGCTAATATATATATTACAAATATTTATTTCGGAAAGAACGTTAAATGTACTTATGGGCATTAAAGTGTGTTAAAAACTGACCAATATTCGATAACATTTCAGAAAAAGTATTTTTATTTTTTTAAAAGCTTACCTCTGACTTTTATGTAAATATTTAATTTTTCAATGCACAAATTTGTTTACAAATGTAATATAATTAATTCTAATAAACCGTGACATTTTCTAATAATTGACAATTAAGAAAAATCTTAAATTTATTAATTATATATTTGTATTTTATTTCAAATATTGCAGATTTATATTCTGATAGAAAAATAATTCATTCTCAAAAGTAGAATGTGCACAAAGTTAATATCATATATTTAGAAAATACACAAAACTATTGTCGATATTCTAATAATAATAATAATAATAATAATAATAATAATAATAATAATAATAATAATAATAATAATAATAATAATAATAATAATAATAATAATAATAATAATAATAATAATAATAATAATAATAATAATAATAATAACAATAATAAAGATAATAATAATAATAATAATAATAATAATAATAATAATAATAATAATAATAATAATAATAATAATAATAATAATAATAATAATAATAATAATAATAATAATAATAATAATAATAATAATAATAATAATAATAATAATAATAATATCAGAAAATTAAATATTTGCTGAAAAGTAATAATTATATTAATGAAAAATTTCGATAATCAAATAATCTTCTTCAATTTCCTACCGAATAGTTATTTTCAATACTCAAATACGTTCTGGCTTTCATTTAAAATTTATCATTTGTTTTTTGATTGGTTTAAATTTTTCTTTTAAAATTTTTAAATAAGACATTTTACATTTTTATTGAATTTAAAGTTTAAAATTGTTTATTTTCTTTTAAAATTTTTTTTTTAAATGACTTAAAAAGACAAATTATTCACTTGCCCTTTCTTTTAAACAGTTGTGCCGAGTTTTAAGAGAATAGTAACCTCAGGTTAAGCAAGGATACGATTCTGTAAACAAAAGATCTTGGTTAATTGGAAAAGTTTAGAAAATCTGCGCAATTTGTTGTTGATGACTGAAAATGTGCAAACTAGTTATACCAAAAGTTTCAAATTTATCAATCATCTTGAAACTTTGAAATTCTGGACAAGTTTATTAAGTTTTTTGAGAAATTTAAAAAAACAGGCTCAATGTTGGCTAATTAAAAGTGAATAACTGAAAACCTCACATTGCAAATGTTAGTGCTGAACAAAATGGAAAAAATTCACTGGGAAATTTTTATATTGTTGAATACATATATATATAAATAATGGAAGAAATCAAGTTTAGTTCCATTGTAACTTAATGTAATCAAAAAATCAAAATATATTTAATAAATATAGATTAATTACTTAATAAATTGCAAGAAAATTATCTCTTTTCTATAAAATCAAGTAATTTTCCTTCCAAAACCTTCACAGAATGACTAAAATTAAAACAAGTATTTTGATTAATTAAATAAATTTTAGCGGCTTCCGTTAATTTTTTCTACCGTCTATTTTTATAAATAAATATTGTAAAAATGTAGACAATTTGCATAGAGATTTGGTAGAAATAAAACTTTACATTTGTCGGTTAGAGTTCATTTAAACAATGATATGGTGAGTCGAAAGTGATCGTTATCCTATCGAAATCATCTGAAAACTCAATAGATCTCTGAAATGCTGGAGCTTGACGAGAACGTCTTGGTTTTCTTTATCATTCACATATTTTTTTTTAAAAAAGCAAAGTTTTGAAGAAAATGAGGAGTAATAAAATTCAGTAAAAACCTTAAACTCATAAGCGAAATTCGCTGTTAAAATAAAAAGAAACCCTTCGAGAATTTAATTAATCCTAAACTATTAAAACCCCTAAAATTGTTTTTGTCCAGAATATAGAATTTAATTAAAAATCAAAAATTTAACACTTTTTTTGAAAATAAAATTTTTAATAAACTGCCGAACGTTGTATTTAATAAATATAACATTTTGTTTATTTAAAATCACTTTTCAATTATTAATTCGTTTTTTTCAAACCTACATTTTGCACCAGTTTTCCAAAGCTTTCAAAATCAGTTATCCAATAATTAAAACAATTAAATATAAATTCTCAATCCATCAGTCGCTTAAATCATCAATCCTCGACTCCCTTTCATGGAGGTAACCAAAAGAAATCTCCCAATTTTTCAATGTTCTTTTCAACATTTTTTATCAATTATATTTTTTAGAAAAACTTTATTTAATCAATTTATCAATTTTTTTCTATTTAATATTATCACATATTTTACTAAATCATATTATATTTTTATATACTTTATACATCAATACCTCTTTTTACCGCTGTCATATTTTCCCGAAAGGTTTTTCGTAAAGCAAAATGCCAAAGGTCGAATCATTTATTTTAATATAAACTTTATAGGATCCTTTCTCGTTCAATAGAAATATATATAGGAAGTCTAGATTTTTGTTGAAAAAGCATTTATTCCATTTTTTTAGGTCATTATTTTTTTGTTGTTGTTAATGCCTCGATAATCCTTAACTTTGCGTTTCTCATCGGAATCTGTTCGAAGTAACATGTTTATTTCTTCATCAATAAGAAAAAAAGCCTTTGAGGATTAGTTCCTCGTTAGAAAGTGGTTCTCGATCAACACTTAACACAGAGAGCACATCACCTTTGTACACATGTGCCAAACCAAATTCAACCGGTTGAATTTCACGAAAGAGAATCAGCTTCAATGATTTGCTAATAATGTTTACATCATTTTTGATGATGTATTTCTTCCTAAAAACTGTTTAATAGACAATTCGCTATCAGTTTAGTAAACGAGCCTTTGAAAAATTATTGGTTCCAAGGCTGTTGTATACTCAACAGAGCATCCTGGCGCATTAACCAATACGAGTGGCATAAATCTTTAGCATCCGAATGCCGATTTTTATATTTTTCCAACTAACCACGGGTTGCTAAAAGGTAATATTTTTGAAACTTCTTCAGAAGGTGTACTCTTCAGATTTTTGAAGATATTTTAGTCATTTCTTGAATTGTCACTGTCATCCTTCATTGGTTGTTGTCTTCAATCTATAAGATTAATAACTTTTCAATTATTCCATAATTCCTCTTCTTTGCCAAGTTAGTTTTGAGACACTTAAAGGTGCTGTTGATTGTTAATGTGCTCGAAATGTTTCTTGGTTATCACGTACAGTAGACTTTTCAAGTCCACAATCTTTTCACAAGCCTCAATTAGCGCTAGTATGACCGTTTTTGACTTTTCCTTTCATTTTCATTACACCTATCAGAATTTAAATCTCGTTTTAATGGAATTTTGACTTTAAAAACTACATAATATTTAAATTATAATATATTGCCGTTTTATGATATATTTCGACAGACCCACTCTCATGACCAACCTAAATAATTTATATACTCAAACAAATTATTAATTTTTAAAGGTTTTTAAATGTTTTTTTTGTTTAATAATTTTTAGAATTGATTTGATTGTTAATATATGAAAAGATTTGAATTAAATAAAAGGCTAAAAGTAAAATCAAAAAATAATTAATTTAAATACTCTAAAATTTTAACTTTTAAACGTAATTTAAAGATCTTCAAAGTAAATAATTTATTTTAAATAAAATATAATCTTAAAGGTTAATTTAAAACTTTTAAACAAGTCAAGAATATTAAAACAATTACAGATAGTAATTATTTTGGTTTGTTTTTAACCTGATCATGACAGTGAAACTGACGAAATATATAGTGAAGCAAGTGTTTGAATGGCGTTTTATCGCAATCAAATCATTTCTCATGTTTATTTAATTAATAATTTAAATTTATAAGTAATTTATAAGAAATTACAATGACAGTAATGAATTTTCTAGTTATTAAGTTGAAGAAAATGAAGCTGAAATAAAACAGAAACAGATATAATAATTCCAGTCATAAGTAATCTAAAAATTTTCTTAGTTGTATATCGAAAGATTTTGGGCCGTAAATAGGAACTGGGTCATAATAACAAAATGTCAATAAAGAAAAAATACCTTATAAAGATGTATGATATATCGAGGCATCAGTATAATGTACCAAGCAAGTAAGTATAAATAATTTTGATATACAATATAAACTTATATTTTACTAATTTACTAATAAAATAGAAAGATTTCTCTGATAGACACTATACATTAATCTAGTCAAAATTCATTCACGATACTTGAAAGGCTTGTCATCTATGATGTATACAGTCACAAATATCAATCTCATATAAGCAGAAAAAATATGTACAATGTTGAATGAATGAATGCACATATACTTATTATTAGCGTCCAGTTAGTTCAACGGATAAAACAAAAGCAGATATTAAATACTATCAAAATTTTACATTTACATCAAAATTACAAATGAGTCCATAACTTTGAGTTAATTCCGAGTTCATTTATTTCCTTTAGAATAACAAAAATATCATGTAAGTAAAATGTAAAAATTGTCTCTTTATTATTGATTCAAATAAGAAAAAATGTATCATTAGGACAAAATTTAATATACCATCATACTTTAAACTAAAAGCTTAACAGATAAAATATAAAATTTAAATTTATATCATGATTTTTGTGATTTGGGGAAATTTCTAATAAAAAATAAAACCAACTAATTTACCTTTTGAAATACCCATTTTAAGTTATAATAAGCAATAAAAGTGTAAAAATATTTTTATTTTATTTAGTTTAAAAAGAATTATCGTAAAAATAAAGTTATAGTTTATTAAATCAACAAAAATAAATACTTATTATTAATATTATTATTATTATTATTATTATTATTATTATTATTATTAATATTATTATTATTATTATTATTATTATAATTATTATTATTATTATTATTATTATTATTAAATAATAACTAATCAATATTATTTTAAAAAACCACACCAACTTTAATCAACCATGAAGTGAAAAACTTTATAAAATATATTTATTATTATCAAATAATTAGAAAAAATGAGATTCTTATCAAAAATTTATAATCCAATAATTTATAATTTATTATTAAAAAATAATTACAAAAATTGAGATTTTTATCATCAATTTAAAATAAAGCAAAATTTAAATTTGATTGAGCTCGAGATTCTTTTCATTAACAATATTATAAAATATAATAATTAATAGTTAACTAGACTTTTCCCATCTTCATTTCGACTGTTTAAATTTAAAATTAAATTTTTTTAATATTTTGTTTTATTTTAAAAGTACATTTTAAAACTAGTGATTAAATCATTAAAATAAATATGAAAATGGTTAATTTATTTCTGAAAGGCAATTCAAACACACGCTTTACGACATATTTTGACAGCTTCTCTGTCATCATCAGGTAAGAGGGAAAAAACTTTAGATATAATATTTATTTTATATACAAAATTATTTCGATTTTAATTTTAACTACCAATTTTTAAATTTTTAAACTTTCAACATAAATGTATTTAACATACCAATTTAATGTGTCAACACATTTAAAAACAACAGCAACAATCCGCATACCATCAATTTAACATCCAAACTATATAAAACATTCAGATCTTATCATCTTATCAACAAAGCTTTATATAATTATATATATTAAAAAATTTTAATAAAATTCTAAAATTAGACATACTCATAAATACTTTATTTAACGTTAAAAAACCTTTAATAATAATAATAATAATAATAATAATAATAATAATAATAATAATAATAATAATAATAATAATAATAATAATAATAATAATAATAATAATAATAATAATAATAAAAATAATAATAATAATAATCTTAAAAAGTACATTATTTTAATCAATATTTTTTGTAATTAAAAAATAAAATCTTTAGTTTTTATTATAAAGAAATTTTATTTATTCAAACAAATTTTCAACATACAGACTGATCGGTTTTTGTTTTAATAATAACTTTTCAATTTTTCAAGATTTAATTACTAGTTATTGAAATGGAGTCATTATTTTTTATATGTAAAAAAATGCAATTGAAAAGGAAAAATTATTTATTTAAATAATAAGAAAGTAACTGAAAATTCTCCTAATATTGTGATGAAAAAAAACAGATTATTCATTTGATTTTTTTCAGTGTTTCGTTTAATTTCAAATTCATTGAATATATTTGTTGAGGATACCTAAATAATAGAATAAAATAATGCAAAATGATTGGTGGAAACAATGATAAGTGATTAAGATGTGGTTCTGGAGTTTAATAAAAAGGGAATGAAAAAGAAATGTCGAATAGCGAGAAGGAAATAAGAGAAAATCAATAAAAACAGACAATTGAATAAAAGAAAGTCATTTATAATTAACGAGTTTCAAATTTAGGAAAACCAAAACCAAAGCAAAACGTGCACGTTACTTCGAAAGCCCTTTCAAGATAAGTTTAGGAATGTTGTTTGGGAATCCGGGAAAGGGCATCTCTAAAAATTATTTATCTGGACAGCTGCAGGGATTTTAGAGGCCCAAATAGTATTAGCGCTAAAAGATATTAGAAATTCTATTTGACATCAGTAAGTATTATTGGTTGACGGAGTATAAAAAGGAAGAGCAACTGGAATCAAAGAGATAAAAAGAGATTAGACAGAAATTGGACAGAATTCGACGAATCATTGGAAAGGATAAAATTACAGAAAATTATTGAAGAAAGGTATTAAAGAGAAATTTGAAGAAAACTAGAAGTGGAAATCATGGAAAACAGAAATTTGAAACAGAAATTAAGCGAAAAAAATAATAAAGAAAGTTGAAAAGAGACAAAGTTCAAATTGTGAAAAGGAAATAAACTGAAGTCAAAGCAATCAAAGTTATTGAATAAATTACAGTCAAGGCAAAGCAACTAAATAAGATTTACCGATCTCAGAAACCCACAACAGTAGTCAATTGATTGTGAAATCCAATTGATCCGAAAAGTGCTATTCTTCCCGAAGTGTCGTAATAAGCACCAAATTGTAGTTGTAATAGATAATTCTTTGTGTCATTTTAAAGTGTTGATAAAGTGTATTAATCAATAAAGTTTATATGAGCTGGAGTTCATTATTGTTGTTTAAACGCACGCTTAGAGTCAGATTGACAATACATCCTATTTAAATTCACCAAAAACCCCAACATATTCATGGCATGTTATAGGTCTTACACTTTCCCGAGTTGACTGTTAGTCCTGGTTCTTAGATTTTCATAAAACCTTTCTTTGACACTCGTTTTATCCTGACTTTTCTTGTCCTTATACATAAATATCTACTAAATTCATCTTCATTTTATTAATCTGAAAGATTTTATTCAAAGGTTTTATTGCTAAACATTTAATGAATCCGTAATAAATTAAGATTTAGATCCTTGCAGTTTGGTTTTATTTTTGAAGTTTTCCTTTTATGAAGGGGTACAAAAATACTCGATTGACTGGCAGATTCGACAGGACTTCTGGATCACCAGGAGGGAATATTTAAAAACCTGTCTTTTTATTTTTATTTTAACCAAACTAACCATTCCCTTATTTTGAATAACTATTGAATCTTATATTTTTTGACTAGTAAAAATCTTATATTTAGAAAGATGGGAAAGAATCTTTTTTTTACAGGTACTTTGCTTCGACCCATTCGAGCTTCAACATATAATGTTACTTTGAAGTTGCAAAGAACTTCTCCTAACTAATTTATAACATAAATAAGTAGTGAATGAAAATTATTTGTTGTCATTTTAAAAATTTTCAAATTAAATATAATTGACAAATTTTAGGTCTATTTAAAGCATTTAAGTTAAAAATATTTTCAAATTAATTTTTTATCAAAATAAAAATAATTAGAATATCATGACAATTTATTTAACTTTTTAATAAGAATCAAATTTTAAAAATGCCAATTTGAGCCCCAATAAACGAGTTCTGTATGAAAAGTTGTCCCAATAAATAATATATCTTCCAACAGATTATAACTTTTATTCTTTGAAATGTGGTCAAATGAAGCAATTTAAAACAAAACAGATATTCTTTTTAGAGAAATATTCAATTTCTATTTACATATCCTATGCCAATACGAATTAATAAATATTAAATAAAATATTATTAATAATTATATAAATAATGTGTTTAATATTAAAATAAATTATTTATAATTAAATAATAAACCCAAACAATTTTCTATAATGACTTCTCTACAAATATTAAAGCGAACCGCCTTTGGCACTTTAATTTATGATCTTATCAAATATTAAGGTAATGTTTATTTTTATAATTCTCATGTGCTGGGATAATATTCCGATCATGTCATGTGCTAATAATATTCACAGAGATCTGGCATAGGAATCTATTATTAGAATTTAATTAGTATAATAATAAATATAGATTAATTGACATGACTATATTAAAGTGAATAATATTAATATTATTCAATTTTCTAATTATAACCGTCAAAATACGGCCATCATTTAATAATTTTTTTTAATTAGATAAAAGTTATTTACATTTTTAAAAAAAATTTAAAATCATATTAAAAACCATAAAATAACGACAACAAATGAAATCAAAATTCATTAAAATGATTTTCTAAAGTTACAATTAATTTTCTGAATTTATCATAATAATTCAAACAAAAATTTAACAAATTAGGCTTTCAGTTAAAAGTAAATAATCCGTAGGATTTTCTCAACTATCTAAACTACTAAATGATCAACTCGTTTCACGATGGCATTGGCAATACAAATGATAAATTGTCAAATTATAAACTGAAATAATTAAAACATCATTTAAACAAAGATACTTTTGAAATATTTGTTTTAAAATAAATATTTGGTGAAATTGAATGAATTTTTCATTGAGAAAAGTCGATTTTCGAGACAATACTGAAATAAAAATGTCATGTTGTGCATTAGTAATGCTGGGGTTGTCGGTGAATTTAAATAGGATGTATTATCAATCTGACTCCAAGCGTGCGTTTAAACAACAATAATGAACTCCAGCTCATATAAACTTTATTGATTAATACACTTTATCAACACTTTAAAATGACACAAAGAATTATCTATTACAACTACAATTTGGTGCTTATTACAACACTTCGGAAAGAATAGCACTTTTCGGATCAATTGGATTTCACAATCACTTGACTACCATGACGGGTTTCTGAGATCGATAGGTCTGATTTAGTTGCTTTGCTTTAACTGAAATTTATTTAATAACTTTGATTTCTTTGATTTCACTTTAATTCCTTTTCACAATTTGGGCTTTGTCTCTTTTCAACTTTCTTTATTATTTTTTTCGCTTAATTTCTGATTCAAATTTCTGTTTTCTTGATTTCCACTTCTAGTTTTCTTCAAATTTCTCTTTAATACCTTTCTTCAATAATTTTCTGTAATTTTATCCTTTCCAGTGATTCGTCGAATTCTGTCCAATTTCTCACTAATCTCTTTTACTCTTTGATTCCAGTTGCGCTTCCTTTTTATACTCCGTCAACCAATAACACTTACTGATGTCAAATAGAATTTTCAATATCTTTTACCGCTAATTCCATTTGGGCCTCAATAATCACTGACAGCTGTTCAGATAAATAATATTTTAGATATGCCCTTTCCCGGATTCCCAAACAACATTCCTTCCCTTATCTTAAATGGTCTTTCGAGATAATGTGCAAATTTTGCTTTTGTTTTTCTAAATTTGCACTCGTTAATTATAAATGACCTTCTTTTATTCAATTGTCTGTTTTTATTGATTTTCTCTTATTTCCTTCTCGCTATTTGACATTTCTTTTTTATTCCTTTTTTTTATTAAGCTCCAGAAATACATCTAAATCACTTATCATTGTTTCCCATAATCATTTTGCATGTTTATTAATTATTTTGTTCTATTATTTAGTTATCCTCAACAGTAATAATGCGTTTGATGCATATTCTGAAATAATGAAACCAGACAATTACATGTAAGGGTCTACCGTGAAAAATGAACTGACAGCAATGTGAATATATTAATTTATGAAAATTGTTTTTTTGTAAATTAATAATCAGAAAACTTACCAAAATGTGGTATTTTGTGAAATTATCTCCTACCAAAACGACTTTTTAATAAAAATAACAAAAGAACCAGGGACAATATTATAGAATATTAGTACTACTACTATTGCTATCCCTTTGTCCGTTAGAGATGTATTGCGTACTTTTTATACAGTTTTTTCCCGAAAGATATGATTATAAAAATAAAATTCAATAATTATTAATCTAAATTTGCAATTTTAACATTTTTAAATATTTTCTAAAGTTTTTTAGATCTCGAAACTTTGATAAATGCTAGCGTTTTTTAAATGGATCTTTGCCCGCATGATAATAAAGAATTTTAAATAAATATTTACGTTTGATGTTCACACTGATCTTTGCCGAATCAGTTCTACAATAAACAGTAAAGGATTTTTCACCAATAAGTTCTATTATTACCTCTTGACTTATAATTTTACATATTTAATACGAATATTTTTTTAAATACCTTGAAGTGGTAATTTTTATTATGTAATTGTAATGAGATATTTGATTGACCAAGACTATATGCTCTATTACATAATTCGTTATAAGTATTGCATATAAATGCTC
Source organism: Schmidtea mediterranea (assembly GCA_022537955.1). Taxonomy (NCBI): domain Eukaryota; kingdom Metazoa; phylum Platyhelminthes; order Tricladida; family Dugesiidae; genus Schmidtea; species Schmidtea mediterranea. The sequence goes on along the minus strand of CM039680.1, from coordinate 156,570,659 downwards.
GCATTTTAGCTGGTTTGTATGTTGAGTGTCTTGATTTTTTTCTGAAAAACAGCTATCTTGAAAACTTGTGAATATCAATAAAGTATAGATATCATTACTGATTCATAGTCAAAAATAAATTTTAATCTTACATATATATATATATATATATATATATATATAATTAATAAAACAAAATAAAAGTTGGCATAAAGGAAATTATTAACGCATTACAATGGCTGCCACTAGCGGGAAAAGCTAGATATAAGTCAGCACCGACTGAACATATACATTAAAACACTTACATTTCACCTCCAATTCCGCATCCATTCTAGGAACAATAGATTAAAAGCCTTATGACTTTTTAGTGAAATTTTTATTGTGTATCAGTGAAATACAAACGCAACAGATGGCAGTAACAAACATCAATTAGATCTGTGAAATATTGCTAGATAAGTATTTTGTTTGGGAAAAAGGAAGCAAATTCTCTCAGAACATAAATTTTTATTAGACTTAATCATATTTACGCTTGAACTGGGAAATTTACGTTCTGAGGAAAACCTTTTCTAAACATTAATTATTCAAGATCTCATTCCATTTATATGTTGAAAATTCAAAGCATTTCAGTAATAATGAAAAAAATATTTTTAAATTGTGATTTTTAATTTTAGTTGTTTTTCTTTAAAATATATTTTTATTTTTTAAACATACTCATGAAACTTATGACATATAATATTGTTTCGTAATACAAAATTATTATAATATGTTCATTAGAAAGTTTATTGAAACTACTCTTTTCAATGGTAAAAACGTTAAATCTTTTCAGGAAATAAAGGAATAATAATAATAATAATAATAATAATAATAATAATAATAATAATAATAATAATAATAATAATAATAATAATAATAATAATAATAATAATAATAATAATAATAATAATAATAATAATAATAATAATAATAATAATAATAATAATAATAATAATAATAATAATAATAATAATAATAATAATAATAATAATATAAATAATAACACTGATAAATATAAAAAAATAATAAATAGATATTAATATTGCATGTCACTTTCTTATTGTCACATCATATATAATATTACAAAAATCACAAATTTTATTTGTTTTATTCGATACATAATTTCGCCATCCTTTGTCATGGCAGGTGCTGATAAATTACAGCAAAAAAACAAAGTTCTCAAATCAGAAGTAGAAATAGCTGACCTTTACAGAAAATAAAAGAAAAAAAAATTAAAATTGTAAAATCAAAAATGTTGAATTTTGGTGGTTGACTTTTTGTTGAAGGTTTCCAAAAAATTTTAAGTATTAAATTGTGAGAATATATAGCAGTTAATCCGTATATATATTTGTATAAATGTTTTGAATTATTTATTTTTAGTTATCATTATTTTCCAATTTTTTTGTTATCTTATAGATCTGTTCAACAAAAAAATAACTATTTATGAATGTTATTTCACAACTTAAATAAAATTGAAAATGTGGTCCTTACATTTCAAAATGTTGTAACTATTGCAGAAAATAATGCTTTACTGTTAGCAAAGGATTTATTTATTTTTAATTTCGCCCAAACTTAAAATATAGTAATCATATAAGAAATTTATTTTTGTAAGAAATAAAACCAATAAAAACCTAAATTCAAAAAAAACATTTTCAATTGCACAGAAATATTTTTCGAATAAATTTCATTTCAATAATTAAAATTGAAAAAAATAATTAATTGACTTTGACCAATTTTTTTTCTTAAAGTAATTAGGCAATAAATAAATTAATTTTAAAAACTAAGAATTTCAAACCTAAAATTAAGTTAAATTTTAATTTTTAATTAAATTTTTATTTCATTTTTTTCAAATTATTTTCAAAGACTTTGTTTTAATTTACATAATGAGTGTACGGAATTTTAACTGTAAACTTTAAAAGATGGTTAAATTATGCCAGGGGTCTTCTGTCGAGGAAATTATAAATACATATTAGAAAATAATATTAATAGTAAATTTAAAGAATTTTAACAGAATAAGATCATTTTTTTGTTAAAACATTTTATTGTTGCACTTTTTATATGCTTTTATTAAAACTTTGTTGGTCAGTAATCATGTATTGATATTTATTTTTTCATTAAATAGTTATTTGTAACCTAGTATTTGTGTGCATAGTCAGTAAGCAAATGTTGACAACAGGTTATTGAGGACATAGTTTATGTGTATATAGTCAATAGCCAAGTATTGATATATAGTTATTGTTGTTCAGTGGTGACCTAGTGTGTATGTAGTCAGTTGTTAGTGTATAATAAAGAATTAATTAGAAAAGAAAGTTGTTTAAATAATTAAATGTTTTAGAAAATAGAGATTTTGAAATTAGTAAATTCTTGTTGTTAATTATTATCATACAAGCTATCCGGGCATGATAAAAGACATTCTAAGCGCAATAGAATGTTTTGATGGCGAAAATGTAAAAATTGATGAATGGTTCGATAAGTTCGAACTGATATGGAACCTACATAAATTCAATGGGAAAAATTAAATTTTGCTGGCTGTCATGAAGGGGAAAGCGTTTATCACTCTGAAGGAAGCCGCGAAGGATAAAGATATTAGCTATGAAGAAATTAAAGAATCATTACTAAGAGCTTTCAATGACCCCCCAGAAGCATGGTTCTCCAAGTTATTAAATAAGAGATTCCAGATCGGGGATAATATCAATATTCATTTATCAGAAATGAAGAATCTGGCTTTTAACTCTGGAGATCTACTGGTAAATATGATAATAAACTCCTTGCCAACAGAAATTGCAGCTGAAGTTAGACGACAAGGATCAACATCAATCGAGGCAATCGGTGACATCGTTTCACGATTGAATTTAGTACAAAGACTTCAGTCTGTTTTTGCAGTGAAAACCAAGAATGTGCAATGCTTCATATGCAACGAAAGCCATTTTGCTCATAACTGTATGAACAAGAAGAAATTTCAATGCTCCCGATGTGAAATGCTTGGACACCAATCGCGACATTGTAAATCGGGAAATTACAAAGAGATCGAGACTATTCCGGAGTCTCTCTCGACCCCAAAAAGATGCTAAAAGAAAGACTACTTTCGATAAATGGATTGAAAATGCTATGCCTCATGGATTCCGGCTGCTCGACAACAATTATATGCAGAGAATCCAACACGTCACCCAACGCTCAAGTGTTCCTAGCAGATGGGTCGATACTGCCAGTAAATCAGACCAAAGCAGAAATCGAATTAGAAGGAAAGTACTTTTTTATTGACTGTTTCATTTCTAGAAAAATGATAGCGAGATACGACGTCATATTAGGCATGAACGCTATTATGGCACTAGGAGGTGTGACGATCAGTGAAGATGTTAGATTCGGATGCGAATTGAAGTGTTTGACGGCTGAAAATAGTAATGAAGTTCATAGTCTGACAATTCAAAGAAAAACTTCAAAGCAAAGTTCAACAAAGAATGGATGATATCATGGAATTGGAACACAAAAGCCCCAATATTAATGCCAGATCAATACTCAAAGTTAGATCCAGATAAACCCAAGGCAGGCCAAGCACTAAAAGTCATCGAGCAGTGGATTAAAAATGCCTGGTGAGTTGAATATGACGAAAACCGATTCGGTGAGCCTGTTGGAGCGGTAACTTTATTTCCTGTAATGCAAAAGAATAAGAGCAAAATACATCCAGTATTTGACTTTAGAACTTTAAATCATTATCTAGACGTTTATAGCAGCGAAGCAGTAGTCTGTAATGAAACCATACAAGAGTGGAGAAAGAAAGGAAACAAAATAGCAATTTTAGATCTGTCTGATGCGTACATGCAAATCAGGGTCTATGAGAGTATGTGGAAGTACCAATCATGATTTATAAATGGAAGGCGATACGCATTGACAAGATTGGGTTTTGGAATCAATATCGCCCCAGGTATCATGACAAAGATCGTTAATCACGTGTTGGGTTTAAATGACAGAATAAAACAAGGAGCCAGTGCGTATATAGATGATATCTTTATCGACGAAGAAGTGGCTCCAGCTGAAGAACTAAAAGCCTGGTTAAGTAAATTCAACTTAATGACGAAAGAAATTGAACGTCCATCATCAACAAAAGGTCTAAGAATACTTGGTCTTTCAGTATTTATTGAAGACAACGCATTAAAATGGAATCGAGCCAATGCCATTTGTTATGAATTTGAAGAGAATATAATGAATAGACGAGAACTGTATTCATTATGCGGTCAATTAACCGGAATTCTTCCCGTAGCAGGCTGGTTGCGGCCAGCGTGCTCATATCTCAAACGATTAAGTGAAGGAGAATGGAAGCAACCAATTAATGCACAATTATTAGATAAAGTAAAAGGGTTAATGAAGGAAGTCGAAAAGAACGATCCGGCTCATGGCACATGGAAAGCACCAATGGAAAACGATAACATTTTATGGTGTGATGCCAGCTCTATTGCCATTGGAGCAGCTTTGGAAATCGATGAAAATATTATGGAAGACGCATGCTGGTTGAGAAAAGAAAAGGACATTAGGCACATTAATCTGTGTGAACTTGAGGCGATCGTCAAAGGCATTAATTTATGCATCAAATGGAATTTAAAGTTTGTAAAAATAATGTCGGATAACAAATCTGTGGTAAGCTGGGTGCATAATGCCTTAACATCCTAGAGAAAGATTACAACGAAAGCTTCTTCAGAAATGTTAGTAAAAAGAAGACTCAGCATCATCAAAGAACTAATTACTAAATATGAAATTAAAGTCGAAATAGAATACGTTCCAACAAATAAAAACAAATCTGATGTTTTAACTCGAATTCCCTCTAATTGGATTACGAAACACTCATGTAACATGGCGTTAATAGATTTTGGTGAAGATTCCATTAAGAACGCAACTGAAATTCACAAATTAAGTCATTTCGGAGGAGACCGGTTGAAGTTCTTAATCGAGGAATCAGTTATTAATCTATCTCAAAATGAATTAAAGGAAATTGTCGAGAAGTGTGACAAATGTCAATCAATAGACCCTCACCCGGTTAAGATCAGTAAAGGGCAATTAGAGGTAAAAGATTCTTGGAAACGACTAGCAATTGATGTGACAAAATTACATAAAAAAAGTTCTTAACAATCATAGATTGCGGGCCCTCTCGAAAGCGCAGACGAAATTTGCAAACAGTCGGAACAGGTTTTTATGAAAGAGGACCTCCTGATGAATTTCTGTTGGATAATTACTTATCGTTTAGGTCAGAGACTTTCACTTCGTTGATGAAAAAGTGGAGAATTAGAACTGAGTTCAGATCCGCTAATAGACCAGCAGGCAATGGCATCGTCGAAAGGAATCATCGAACAATAAAAGCAGCAGTCACACGATCGTAATGCTCAGTGCAAGAAGCAATTTACTGGTATAATAATACACCAGTGAATGGCTCTTTCCGACCCACAATGAATGGCTTCGATTTAATGAAACGAAAGAAATGGTTCGACAGATAGACAATGGCTTTCAAATTAACGACAAGGTGTGGGTAAAACCTGATCAAAATCAACCGTGTACATCACCATGGATAACAGGAAGAATCATGAAGCTGCTGTCTCCACATAAAGTAATTGTCGATTACGAAACTGTTGCAATGCCACGTCATATAGCCGACTTAAGGCACAGGAATGAAGATTCATTAGAATCTCGGGGAGATGTATAATAAAGAATTAGTTAGAAAATAAAGTTGTTTAAATAATTAAATGTTTTAGAAAATAGAGATTTTGAAATTAGTAAATTCTTGTTTTTAATTATTATCATACAGTTAGTATTGAAGTGTTCAGTACCTAGTATGCAGTTGTTCAGTAGCTAGTTAATGAATTCATACTATTTAATCTATCAATTTTATTCAAAACTTTAGCATCTTTATGTAATTTTTCTGTAAGTTTTGACAAATTGATTAAATAATTTCAGTATATTTTTTCTAAATATGAAATTTATTTTTCATTATCAACTACTTATATACACTAATTAACAAATCAATTTACCATTCACTAAACACTAGCCAAATGAAATGAAAGAATTGGAGTAAAAAGAATGTAAAGTGAATATCTTTTATGTAATTATCAAAACACTTTATCAATAAATCAATTTATTTTGATAAAAATGGTAATAATAGAAATTAAATTTAAAACGATAATTAACAATTATTTTTTAAATGTCACGTATCTAGTGTTATTATAACAGCATGGTTTAGATTCATCTTTGAAATCTAGTGAAATAGTAGGTTTACAATGAAAATATCATTTAATAGAAGAAGAATTGTTCAACGTCGGATAAAATAACAGTTAAAAATAATACACGAGCATTTGAAAAGAATAAAAAATTTCAAAGATTTTAACAAAACATAGTGATCTTTATAAAATAATTTCTAAGTTTCAATAAATCAAATCAAATGCAAAAACAATACTGTAAACAAAAGCAATTAAATTTAATTCAGAGAAAATATAGCTATGTATTGAACTTTATTGACTTTGATTACTGAGAGCTTGTTAGCTACCAAGTAAGTAGTAACAAAGTGATTTACTGATTTGGAGACAGTAATGGTGTATTACAGAAAGAGAGTAAAATTTGAACTTGTATTTATTTTTATTGTCAAACTTTTAATGTGCCTTTATTTAAATTTTTGTTGATCAGTAAACGGGTATTGAGATTTATTTGTTCAGTACTTAGTTATTGGTAACTTAGTGGGTGTGTATATAGTCAGTAAACACATTTTAATTCGTAGTTATTGGTACCCAGTTATTGATGACTTAGTGTGTATATAGTCAGTTGTTAGTATTGAAGTTTTAAGTACATAGTAGACAGTTGTTCAGTACATAGTTAGTGGTTATTAGTACCTAGTTATTGTTGTTCAGTACTTAGTGTACAGTTGTTCAGCATTTAGTTGTCAGTGTTCAAATATTGATATCTAGGTTGTGTACTTTTAATGTTTATTTGATTGTAGACGAATTTATTATTATTATTTACTTTAAAGTATATTTCAAATAATTTTTTTTTAAAATTTCATATTAATTAATTTTACTTTTAAACTTATTTGATATGTAACTTGTCAACCCTAACCTACTTTAATCTTTTTCAACTTATGTAACCTATCTGTTTATTTGCTATTTACTTTTTTAAATTATGTAATTTGTCAAATCTAACTTAAAATTGTCAACTTAACAGTAGACTAGTTATTTATTTTTAAAATTTATTGCCTTATGTAATCTGGTCGACTCTAACTTTTTTTTATCGAAAGCCAAAAACGTGTGAAAGCGTACCGAATCAAAAGGGGCACCACGACGAGATACTACAAGTTTTTTGCAATTACTAAATTACTGCACGAACTAGCGTGATGTTCATTTTAACATGTATGACACATGCTACAACTTACATCATCATAGCTACATGATGTGTGATGTATAGATCATAGGATATATATAATATTGTACTAAATATTATTTTGCACAACTTGGACTTACCTGGATTTAGCTGGCTGTTCGGGCACCATACTTGATAAGTGCTTAGGACGTCTGAATATATTAATTCGGTCCAGACAAAACACATGACTTTTTTAACAGTACCTCCTCAACATAATATGAGCTCGACTCAAACACCCATTAGCCTTCTGCAGCACAGCTGTAGAGAGTGTGGTAGCATAAATTAGTTATGTAATTGCCTAATAAAACATTAATTCGGAAAATTACATCAGCCACTGGTTTGCTGCCGTGTTTGATAGAGTGCAGATAGCCACATGACAACTAAGTATAATGTTAGAGGTTACAGTCTTAAAATACATTGTGAAAATATCTTACGAGACCCAGGATATAGTCATAAATTCTGCTAAAAAATTTATTGAAAAATTTCATTGAAAACATTCATTTAAAATATTTTAAATAAAAATTTCATCTAAAATATTTTATTAAGAAATTATATTTAAAATTTGACTAAACATTTCCTTGAAAAAAATTTTCAAAACAAAATTACCCTAGTCAGAAAAATCATATCATAAAATATTTAAATTAAAAATGATGTAATTACATAATTGAGATTAAATTGTGTCATTACGTAATTAATCCTCCGATGAAATGGGGGGTGTATATACTTACACTAAACATTGTATAATTTAATATTTTTTAATTGAACACTATTCCAATCGAATTAACGTTTTGATACACAGGGACAAACGTATGACATCTCTGTTTCCATATAATATAACGCTACTTCTCATAAAATTCGAAAGACATCATTTACAGTTTTCGTAATTTCTACACAATTGACTCTAGCAATGGTAAACGCTTATTTGTCTTCATCAAAAAACAACCATTTCATAAGATTTCAGTTTTCATATATCAAAATAATTTTCATTATTCTATGCGTAACAATAAAATTCTGATTGGTTGACTAACACTTATTAAAAACTGTGCGGAAAATTTGAGTTAACATTTAACTTAATTATCAATTGACAGTAAAAATATAAACGATTTCTTTTTGAAATTACTATTAGAAAAATAGTAATAATTTTTAACAAAAACATTCATTCACCAAATTTCTCAACAAAAATTAATTTATTTTTATAAAAATTTGATTGCAATTTTCAATTATGAACCAAAAAATTTTCTCAGTTATTATTTCTCACAATTATTATTGGGTTCATTAGAATTTTATCCATTTTGCACTCTCCAATCAATAAATAAATGAAATATTTCAATTCAGAAAATCTATTTTCACTAAATTTAATCTCGAAATTAAACGCTTTTGTCAATTGTAATACGTCACGGATCAGATTATGTATTAGATATGAAGTTTTGAGTAATTTGTGAGATTCAATTGTAAGCACTGATAGATATGCAATCGCTGAGGGGGGATCTTATATAAACTCATTGAAGTTTAAAGAAAGGGGATTTTACTACATAATTTTCTTAAGATGAAATTTGTTTTATCTACCAAATATCATTGATATTTTAAATATTTTCGTACATTTAACAATTATAATATTTATTATTATTATTATTTTTATTATTATTATTATTTTTATTATTATTATTTTTATTATTATTATTATTATTATTATTATTATTATTATTATTATTATTATTATTATTGGTTTCATACTATTTTAGGAAATCACTACACAATTGCTTTGGATAATAAGTAATTCATTTTGCTTCATTTGTTTTGTTTAACTCCGATTTTATACTGTTGTTAGTTCATGTTTGTTTTTACGATATCCAATTATTACTTGCACAAATATGATTTGACCCCTAAATTTATTTCTCAATTAAATTTCTTTAATTGTCAATAACTTTTCTTTATTCTCCATATAGCAGACATTCAGCTGAAATCTCCATAATTTATACGCTCGCTTTTCGACTCCTCTAACCAATTTGAAACTATTTTATACGTCTTCGAAATTTCAATTGTCACGGGTTACCACACTCAAAAAAATTAATGTTTTTATTGATTTTGATAATTTGTAGTTTTCCATTTTTATTTCGTAAATTTCGTGTATCCGCAACATAAGTAGTTTTATTATTAACCCTTAAAGTCACAAATCATTATTTTTCACAACGTGTTATTTTACTAACCAGACATTATATTAGGAATATATATTACATGAAAAATTTGCCAAAAAAATCTCGCTCACATATTTTTAAAATTACAGCTTAAACACTTTTGAAATATATAATCCGGTTGGTATTTTATAAAAAAAACGGCTCAAATATTTTAAGCCAAAAATATATTATAAAAATATAAGTAAAGGAAATTTTATGACATGGAGTGAAACTAAATTGGCAGAATGACATTAAGAAGGTAGAACAATTGAATCTTGTTCTTTTCTAAATATTTTTTGTTGATCACTTTATACATATTTTGAGGATTATTGTTTGGGAAATGATTACAAATATTAAACTTCTTCTTGCTTCTTTTGTACATGGGTCACTATGTTTTGAGAATGTATGTTTAATTTTAGCAGAACATATTTCCTAATGTTTAGTCATTGTAATACATGTTGAGATACTTTTCATTGTAAATGTTATTCATTCTCCTACAACCTTATCACCTTTAGCGGGGTACCATTACCGTTGGTAGCTTTCTCTTTATTATTCGTATCTAGAGATTCAAATCAAGAAATTTGACAAACGTTATTTTTTCAGTAGTAATTTATAATAGTAATGGACTCTATTAACTATATATAAAAGTCTGAAAATATTTTATTCTTTTCCAATCAAATGTAAAAATAGTAGAAGAAAAAGAGCGCGATAGTACAATTCGAGATTAAAAATGTTGAAATAAGTCAAGAAAAGTTTTGAGTTGTTTTAATTATTATATTTTTTTATTTCCCAATAGGCAAACCTCTTACAAGACGAAAACTGAAAACAGCGATGTTATAGCTGATTTGTCTTGTTAATACAGCCTTCACCCCCTTCCATCATATAATAGGAAACACGGAAAATTAGCAGAAACTGGTCAGTAAAATATTGCACAGTCGGTTCAAGTTATTTTCACACTCAGAAACTTCTTCTGAGATGTAATAAAGTTTCACAAACAAGTCTAACGTCCCACTGTCATCACTGTCGTACCTAACGCACTATTAAATCAACAATTTTGAAGATGAAATTATGTTTAGAAAAAACCAGAATGATCAAAAAACCAAAAAACCACGTCATAATAACAAACAAATTTGTCAGGTTAAAAAAGCATATTTGAGATTGTACAGTGGAGCGAGTCGATTTTCACAACCTATACAGTCTCTAGTGATAAAAGTTGCAATTACGCATACAAGTACTAATATAACAATTAAAAGTATTTTAGAAGATTTTTAGGTCCCCAAAATTTGATCAGACCGCATAAAATATTGGTATAATAATATATTAAAAGATAACGCCAATAAAAAGCCTTTCGTACGATATATTTCGATAGCATAACTATCATCTTCAGGTACACAAAACCAACTAAAAATATTATGAATTAACATTTAATTTAAACAAATTATTTTTTATTAATTTAATTTTGTAATAAATAAATATTTATAAAATATATTCAAATAACTTTTAATTAATTTAAAATTTCAATTATTTTAATAATATTAAAAAAAATTTTTTTAAAAAATAATACATAAACATGATTTAACATACGTAAACTATTTAAAAACATTCAATACATTAGTAGTCACAGCACTTTGCACATTAATCTTTGGATCCAATGACCTTATCAACAATGCTTCACATATCACGCGTTCCCAATAATTATTAAAACTTTTCAACAAAATTCTAAAATCAGACATTCCTATTTCACTTTTACAGCCTCTATTGTGCTCACTAATATTGGTCAAACCCTTCAATCGACAATGCTCTAGAACTCGAGTACAGAGATGACGTGAAGTCTCTCCAATGTATGTGGCATTACACACATTACATGTAAATTGAAAACCGAGATCAGAACACAATCCAACCGGAGTTTTTGATTTATTAATAAACATGTTGCGTACATTACACGAATTAGAGACGATCTTATACTCTAAATTTCTTATCTGTTTACTTAACTTCCTTTTATAATATGTAAAACATTCAGAGTACGGCAATACTAACACAAATTTAGGCTCAATCTTTTTATATCTAAATAATATGTTTTAATGAAATTTATTATAATATATATATATATATATATATATATATATATATACGTGTCGCGCCCAATAAGTCTGTGCAAACATTAATTTGCCATGTATTCAAATTTTTATTGTAGCTATATTATTATAGGTTTAATTTGTGTAGTTTGTTTTAAATTATCATTACAGTTTATATTGAAATTTGGTGCAAGTCATGATTGATGCAGTGGAATATCATAGCGTTTTAAAGTTTCTGGTATTACACCATGTTTTCAATTACCAATTTTTTCCCAATTTAAGGAGACATATGGTAAGGACTCTTCATTACGCAGAGCAATTTACAAGTGGATTGCACTGTTTAGACATGGAAGACAGTCAGTTTTTGATAACCAAAGGACTGGACACCCATGCCAAATTTCTTACAAAATTAAAGAAAAGTGTGAATATTTACTCCAAGAAGACCGTCGAATCATAACGTGGGCACTGACTGATGCTGTAAATGTGAGCAAAGAAATAATACAAGCAATTCTGCATGAATTTGGAGTGAGAAAGCTGACGTCCAGATTTGTTCCCAGCTTTATTTCATCAGAGATGTGTGAGAAGTGACTGGAGTGCTATCAGGCAAACCTCCTTTTTTTCACACAGCATGGTGCGTAATGTCATCACGCAATATGAAACCCCTCTCAGGCTGTATCTGCCAGAGTCTAAACGTGGGTCAAGTGAGTTGAAAATTTCAGGAGAATCAAGTTCCAAGGAAAATGAGATCTGGAACCTCCCACAAAATTTTCCTGATTCTGAGCATTTTTGGGATGCCCGTAATATTATCCTTGTCGATTTTGCTGAAAAACACACCAGGCTCAACTCTGCATACTACTCTGATCTTGTGTGTAAAAGCTGGCATGCTAAACGAAAAGATCGGGCATTTCTATATGGTTTCTCTAAGACAACGCACCAAACATTTGCGTGGCAAACAGTTTTCAAATCCTGAAGATCTCAGGGAAGAGATAGAGTTTCCTGTGTGATCAGTCCTCGGATTTCTTCAAAAATGCATTCTCTGAACTGATCCAGCGATGGTAAAAGTGTGTGAATGTAAATGGCTCTTATGTTAACAAATGATGTATACATTTTATATGCTATTGTGTAAAAGTTTTGTGTTTCTATTCAATTGCTTTCCTAGTTATTCCACGACCTTTTTGGCGCACCACGTATTTATTGTTCAAATAATGTTTCCTTTGAATAAAATATGATAAATTCTTTCAATAATAACATTTTATTATATATTTGTGCAAATAATTGCATGCTATATTTATTTTCTGATTTCTTCAGACAGGGCTACATTTTTACCTTTTAAATAATTTTTTCAGTGTATATTTATTTTGTAAAGTAAAATATATCAATTTAATTGGGAAAAGCCATAATTATATTTAGATAGATTAAAAATATTTTATATTATTAATTATAAATAAATTAACATCATTTTTAATTTCGTAGATTCTTTTGAAATTAAGTCACCTCAGCGCTATAATTATTCATATTTTTAATACATAAAATTTTTTAAGCTAATAAATGCTTTTAGAATAAAAATAAAAAATTAATAATAAAACATAATCTTTCGGTCCATGGAAATTTATAAACAACGGGTCTCTCTTCTTCTATGAAAACGATTTAGAGTTAAGAGTCTCATTTTGATTATATAATTTAATTTTATATTAAAAGTATGCATGAATTGATGACATCATAAAAATGCTCAAAATATGAGATAATCAGGTTGCAGCTTACATTTTTTGTTTTACTAGTGAAGCTGCCTGTCCTTGAATTTCTCATCTCGAAAGCTAATTCTCCTTACACCATAAAATCAATTAAATGAGAAATCAATTCAAAAATTAAAATCATTTAACAAATTATAAATCAACGTAATAATAATATTGAAAAATAATAATAAAACTTTTAAAATAAATTTCGATTTCCTTGATGTCTTTTGTCCCGGTAAATTATTGCTTTAAATTCTTAATTAATTATTATATTTTTTAATCAAAGTTTAATTCAAAGTAGAATTTTAATTTTTCAAATATTTTATTCGTGGAATATTTTTAAACTGAAATAAAAATTAATCTTAAAGCACTGAGGAATTTAGTAAAAATAAATTATCATAAATTTTGTTTTAATTGTCTCTAAGATAACAAAAAGCTCGACGTTATATTTTTTGGATGATTTAAATTTTATTTATTGTCATTTTGATAATTATAGTTTCCATTAAATTGATTGCTTTTAATAATTACCGAGTGAAATTTTAGATTAGTTAAAATTTGAATTTAAAAGCAAAAGTCATAATTGTAATTAATATCGATTTTTAAATTAAAACAAGAGAACTTTTTTCATTAATATCAGTTCTCAATTTTAATTAGTAAATTTAATAGAAATAATTTTGTTTTAATGAATGGATAAAGAAAATAAAATATTCAATAATTCGGTTGTTTAAAAATAAATCTATTGACAATAAAACTATTGTAATGGCAATTATAATTAAATTTGTTATTAAAATTATTTTAATTGAAAATATAAAATGGTCATTTGTTTTATTTAGTAATTAATTTTGAAAATTAAATCATGTCAATTAAAAATAATTAATTAATTGAATAGTCAATAACGCATAAATAAAGTTTAACAAAAATTCAAATTCAGATTGGGAATTAATTATAAAAATATCACTAGAAACCCATAAAAAATAGCATTTAATTGTAGAGGAACCAAGATACAAATATTTCAAAAGAACTTAAGATTTTAAACATTTAAAAGGGATAAAGTAGAAAGAATTGAATTTTTTTATATAGTGCAATATTTGAAGCATTATAAAATTAAGGAATATTTAGCATTACCTTTAGAAATATTGTAAGAACTTCGACTACAAACTCAATTACATAATAATTGCCTATGTTAACATGTTCATCAAAATTAAGTAAATTAAAGCTCCTTAAGTTGCTATGAGAAAAAGATGACTGCACGAAATCTATTTGAATTGATAGAGCAGAAAATCGAGTGAGCCGTCCGTATGGCCGGAAACTGGCAAGTGACCAGTGAAAAGCACTGATAAGTTGGTGTGTTTCCTATATTATAAATTAAAAGACTTCATTAACATGTGAAGATGCAAATGAGTGGAATTATATATTGAGATAAACAAATAAACTATGATATCATTTTTAGTTTTTGTCTTGTAAGCGTTCATTATTGTTATACGAAAATGTACTGCAACAAAAAAAGAATTATTGACTTAGAGATATAAAGATAATATTAAAACGGAAGTTCAAAATAAAAATAAAGTAAAACAAATTTTGAACTGTCCAAATCAAATATCAATAAAAATTAAATTAAATTAAGCATTTTATTATTTTTATTATTTATTAAAAAATGCGTTGATAGATTTCTGGATCGTCAGGAAAAAAAGAAATATCTCCATATTTAATCTGATATTGCAAGAAAGCTTACAACGAATCTATTTCATTGTTATATTTCATTTATTGCAATTATTTTGCGTAGAAATGTGACAGAAAATGACAATGAACTTAGTCAATAGGTGGATTTCCATTCATGATTTGAAATTAATTTCAACACTCTATGCCACAGTGTCTATGGCATTTATAAAAATAGACTTTTCTTATCATTCCCAGTATTCCATGGGAATTAATTGAAAAAGACTTTTATTCTAAAAGTGATGAAAAATAAATTATTTTCAGTATATATGTATATATTTGTATTTATACGTTATCAGATTTCATTACTTATACATATCATTTTTTCTATCCACTATCTCTCTTTATATTTACCACTCAACCATTTTTTGATTAGATTTTATTTACTATGTACTCATGATGTAATATTATATTATAATATTATGAAATAATATATAATAATATTATATAATATTTTATTATATATAATAAAGTCATCAATTGCGCAAAAGACAATTTGAATTTTCTTATTTTAAAACATAAATTTTTGGTGAAATAATGTTCAGACAGAATTTAGTTCTCTACAAAATTGTTGTGAATAAAAATTAATTTAGTAAATTTACTCTATATTCCAAATACTTTTATATCAATATTAGATGAAATTTAAAATAAAATTAATTTTAAAATAAGTTTAAATAAACGAATTAATAGTATGTTGTGTTATACGGTTTTAGAATTCTTAAAATCTCATTAAAAGATTTTGTTTATCTAACGTTTACTAACGTTATTTTTTAAAATGAATATTTTATCGTATTAGAATTGTTAACTAATTTTAATCAATTAAAAAATTTGTTAAGCACTAGGAGTTCTGACAAAAACCGTAGCACTAATAAATTTTTATAACAAAGAAAATTAATACTGGTCGCCACATAAATAATAGTCATAAGAATAAAATTTTGATTAAACATATTTCTTATTGAAGGTAAAGCTTGACAGTTCACTTTATAATGAAATATATCATAGTTTTTAGCTTTGTTATTATTTGCAAGTGAACCTGTATATATGTTTTTACTTTAATTTTATTAATATAATACCGATAATTAATTTTGCACGTATATCACAAGTCGTTGGCTTATTTCTTTATAACCAAACCAAATTTTTGTTTCTTAATTATAAACCCTAAGAGACATATGAGTTATTATCTAGTGAATTAAAAACTTTTCTATGAAATAAATTATTTATAGTTGTCCATATCAGTTTAGCAATAAAAAAAGATTGAAATTGAAAATATATTTAAAAAGAACATTTTCAAAAGTTTTAAAATATCTCAAAACAGAAGTATACCAAAATAATATATTCACAAAATACATAAAACAGAACAAAAAATAATATTACTTCTTTTCTTTTTCGTTCGATTTTTTTACATTTAAATAATCATTGTAAGGAGGTTCATTATAGATGATATTTTATATTACCATAAAAATCTACGAAATATAATAATTATATTTCAATTTCATCGGAAATTCAGAAATTACCAGGAACTCTAAATTTTGGTATTAACATTTTAATTAATTAATTTTTATTAATTTGATGGTACTTTTATATGTGGATATGGACAAGAAACTAATCAAATTTGAGGATATAATTGAAATTATTAATAAAAAAATTAATTTTCATTAAAAAAGAGATCACTGACAATTTTTAATCCTTTAAATCATTTTTCACAATATTTTATTATTAATTATTCATATTTTAAATTATACGTTTATAATTAGATTTAATGGATCTCCTTCCTAGATAAAACTCAATTTAATGTTGATGGCTTTTAATTTATTAATTATTACCCTATAATATCAAATGAAAATAATGAAAAACTAAATATACCTTTCACTAGTTATTTATCCAGACAAACTGATTCAAACAAAATGATAAAAAGGTATAATTACGCCTTCCTCTTATTTTATAATTTGATTATATTATTATTAGTAGAGTACTTTAATTATAAAGAATAAGTGAATGAATTTGTATTTCCAACAGAGAAGTTCAAAAGAATATCCTTTTTTCAAAGTAAATAATGTAGAAAACATCAATAAGATTTCCCATTTATAACGTAGTAATAAACACTTCAAATGGGGAAAAAAGATATTGAAAAACAAGAGTCGTGTGAAATTTTGAATAAATATTATTTATATCAATAATAAACAATTAAATTATTTAGTATAAAAATTTTCAAAAAAAAAATTAAAGCTAAGAAATTACACATTTTTTAATAATAAACAATTTTTTATTTCTTTTATCTTCATTTCAGATCAATATTTTTATTTTTATTTAACATGAACAGCTATTTTCAAATGTTTATTTTCCACCAATAGAATGTGCAGAAAATTTGTATTAAATAAATAAAAAATATGATCAACATTAAAATAAAACAAAATTGAAAATGAATTATCTATTAAAGATGACCAAAAAGATATAATATTTTACTTACAGATTTATTTTAGAAAGTCTCTAAGTAATAAATAATACAATACACTTCCAATGTCATATTTCTTAAAACCTAAGTCTAGTTGAAAAACACTTTAAAAACTTTATGTATTATAATTATAAGATAAATTGAGCAGATATTCAAAAATTAAAAGTTAGAAAACCACGAGCAAATATAAAAATCTAGAAGAAATTATAAAGCAAATACGATTAGTTTTAACTAAATATTAAGAGAGATGTCAAGTCTGTACGGGAAATTTTTAAGCATAAATAATGAAAAACATTTTAAAGAGATTTTAAACTGCTTTAAAATGAAAATCTTAATAAAATTGCTAAATTAATTTTTAACCCAATTAAAGTTGTTTTAATATTACAAGAAATAAAGCCAAATTTCAAAACTAATGAAATTTAGAAATGAATTTTAAAATTCTAATTAAAAACCAATCAATAATAAAGAAAAATTTAGGTTTAATGTTTTTTAAAAATAAAAATTTAATTTTGAGAATAAGTATTCGCGACCTGTCAAGGCAATTTGTATAAACTACGCTAATAAGTTTCTAAATTGCAGACTAAAATATATCTTATACTCCTCTTATGTGGTGAGTTTGGATTTAATTGACAATAATGGTGATGTCGTTGTTGATTCAAGCATTAATTCCATATGAAATTTAGAACAAATAAATGTTGTTGGTTAGTTTTAAGTAGTCTTATTCCTTTCAAACAAGACCTGGTATTATTATTAAGTAAAATGTTTGTTTTTAACATTGTCTTAAGAAATTATTCATGTCAAGTTCTGGGTGGGAGTTTCAGTCTATTATGACACAGGCTCAATAAGTCGATTATTTGTTAATATTGCCAGTAAATATGTAATTAAAGAATTTCTTGTAAAGATATTGCACTAAATTCATAGAAATGTGTCATTAGAAATTGAGATTACAAAACTAAGAAGGGGAATTTGATAGTTCACTACTACGAATCAAGGTAACATAATATGGTTAAATATTATAAAAGAACTTTTTCTACTGTCAGGTCAACAGACTTGTAAGAAAAGAAATTACTTAATAAGTTTATTTTACATTATAAACTATTATTTGATGAACTGAGCTTATAACCCTATGTTTTATGTCTCTTGAAGATTAATCACCTTTAATTTTACATACCTGAAATATAAGATTGAAATGAAAATTTTCAAAAAAACATACGAAAAACCCAGTTGGGGTTTCCTATCTTTGAGGAAAATATTTGATGACCTCTCAAAGGTGTAACTCGGCACAAAATGGAAATCAAAAAAAGACCAGAACTCCACAGTGAGCATGCCAAGTTTGATAAAGGACTATCAAAGATGAAATTTAAACAGAACATTATTAGAAATTTATAACATAGTTAAAGCAAAGATGGTTTAAACAAAATAAAAAAAAGGCATTTGAATCTAATTTTATATGTTTAATTTTTATCCTTTTATATTAATTATTAATTGTTATATCTTCTTGCAATCTTCAGTTTTATGCAAAATTCTAATATTTATTCTAAATCTAAGACTGTATAAAATATATTAATAAAATAGACAAGTATGTTAAATTTGTTTGGAATTTTAATCGCATAATTACAAATATAAAAACATTATTTTTGTATATACAATAGTCGTACAAAGTCAAAGAAAAGTTAATAAATGTATATTGGATTATTTGCAGTTTTATGTGATCTACATTATTATCCCAAACCTTATTTCAAGAGTAGTAAGCAATTATTTTTTTTCCGCCTTCTTTGATATCGTTTCTGTATTTTAGTTAGAGACTAAGATAAAACTTCTCTCAATGTTACTTAGTAAAAACACAAAGGATTTTTTTCAAAAAAATTAGGATACAAGAGCAAAAAGTGGAACTTGAGTGCTATATTGCAATCTAAAATATATTAGCATTCATCGCAGTTTATTTTACAAAACTTGCCACTAGGAAATTAATATAAAAACTCTTGAATTCATTCCATAATGATATTTATAGCTATTTCATTTTGTTTTCTATAATTTATGATGCAATATCGGTTTTAGCTGTGATTTGTCACCATTTGCCTAGATCAGTGTTGTACAACTCAAAATACCACGACACTTTCGAAAAAAATTAAAATATTTTAAAAGAAAAAACTATACCTAAATAGCGAAATTTTACAAAGGAAAGAGAAAAAATTGAATCAAGAGTTCGATAAACTTAAACAATCATAGATGGATCAATACAATGCATACTAAAAAGTTCGATTTTAATATCATTTATAACTACCAAGTTATAGATTTATTTTTCTATATAACTCGAAAGTACTAAAACCTTAGTAATTTAAAACAACACTGACATAGATCTATTAGACCCAAACTACAGAACTTCTTATTTGATGTTATTACATCATGAAAAACCTTCATATATCGGAATACTGGGAAAATACACTATGAGTTATTTTATGTCATTATGGACACATAATTCGATTACAAAACTGATATCGGACTTTAACTGATACTTAAACACAATACGCATTCGTATCACTTTAAAAAATGAAAAATATGTAATCATAATTATTATCAAATTTTATTGACAATTAATCCATCCACGTCTAGTAAACAACTATTTTTTTAACCTAAAGGTTTAAATTGATTAATGCAGTGAAACTAGGATGTAAGTCTTTATGAGATTTATGAAATAAATAGATTGTTTAAATGAGAAATTCAAGTGGGCTTGTAATAAACGTAATATATTTGTAATATTAATGTAATATAAACGCAATTTTTGATTCTCATTGCCAAGAACCATCTTATTTATGATTAATTTTTAATAATGGTTTATAAATTCTAATGAAAATTAATTTACTGTAAAGTAATACATAAATCACAAAATTCGAAGTTACTCAATACCGCCTATTATAAAATTAGTAATTTTATTATTTTAACTTTTATTAAACCAAAAGCTTAGCTATTTATATAATTCTTAAAATTCTTTGAATTTTCATTTTAGAAAAATGTTGTTTTAAAAATTGACATCAACACGACAATTGTATATTTTTAAATTTAAAAATTGGTATTTTAAGTGTGATTTCAAGTTCATTTAAGAAATCTATATATTTTAAAATATGGTATTTTACCATTAAAATCCGTTCCATATTAAAATACTCGATAGTAAAATAACATTCATTCTTTACAAAAATAATTGTATAAAATTCTAGATGTTCACTTACCGACATATTGGCGAATACTGACAATAGTAATGAAAATAACAATCAATCCACTAGTAAACTGATAATTTAATTGATCTGCGAAGTCGACTCCTTCACCTCCATATGGAGTTTTAAAAAGTCGACCAATTTTGAATACAAATCCACTTTCCATTAATCCACCACCACCTCCGGCTCCTCTTGCCATTTTTCAAAATCCAAAACAAACGAAAATTATTGGCAAAATATCGAAAAATCCAGTTTGAATTGAATATTGTACAAAGATTGGTTATTAGTCAAATTTTGTGTCATTACAGTTTGTAAGATATGATTTGATAGAATATAGAATAAATGGCCATAAGACAAAGTTGCACAGTAAAAGAATATTAGAATTCAATATTCACAGCAGATATTGACGGATAATTTGAGCCACAAATCAATAATATTCAATCTAACAAGGAGGGTACCAGTTGCAGTAGTGTTATTAAAAAAAATTTCAAAATATGCAGCAGTGCAAGACAAGCAGCAAGCAAGATAATTCCATACCTAAACTGAGTAACGAAGGCTGAGTATGTGTTCGTTGAGGATGTATTCAATTTTTTTTGTCTTTTCTAGAGAAATTGTATGTCTTATTTTATCATTTTCAGAGGCGTGTCTGTGTTTGTGTGTTTTGGCATCGTGTTGGTGTGTGCAAGGTTTTCGCCTTTTTGCAGTATACTTGCGTGTTTTTCGCAGCATGCTGGTGTGTAATGCTTTCGCCCTTTTGCTGTATTAGTACAATAGGCAGATAAATTTGTCATCTTTGGGAGATATAGAGATTATAGTAAACAGTACCGATTTAGTGTTGAAATGTAAAGAGAGAATTGTTAAATTCTTATCCAATTACACACAAACTCAGGATATAAAAGCAGTACACTTTCGAGTTGGTATGTTTTGATATATTGTTGATATAAAAATCGAGATGATCTTTTGTACTTGCTATATAACAGGTTTACCAGCTATTATGATACAGCTACATCCTCCACATTAAAAATTTTCTTTCTTGCAAAGAATAATGTAGAAATAATTTCTGAAAAAAAAAATTCCCTACAATATCCGAAGTTTAAATCTAAATTTTTCCTTTATATTATTTGAACATAATATATGAAAAGAAAATTTTGTTTTATTAACACTTTCTACCTAATACATTTACAGGAAATTATTATTATTTTTTTAGGAGAAAAATACACATGGTAATATAATCTTGGGTTGATTATCATTTATTGGGGATCTAAATTTAAATGATATGGGAAAATTTTTGAAAAGTAAATAGCCTAATTGGTCGTAAGGAATGTTTTTTTTTCTTTATCGATTTGTTTTTGGGTTTTAAGTTGTTAGACAAGGTCAAATTTATAATATTTAATATTTCCAATTTTAAAATAATTTAATATTGGTTAATGCAATTCTCGAAAATATTATAATTTAATAGTTTTATTAATTATGAATTATCAGTAAAATGTGTCATTTTTGTTTTTTCTTTTAACACATTTTCATTCGACAATTGATCAACCATATCCTTTCTGGCTTTAACTTTTACCCATTTGCATCATCATCTGGTCGGGAAAGAAAATCTTTATTGAAACTCCTTAAGGGGTTTTAAATCCGATGCGCGCTTAATAAAAGTTAACAACAACGAATTGGTCACAAGTGACATTGAAATGGTGCTCTAATAGGTTGTCGCATCAGTTGGTTAAAGAGCTACTATAGAAGGTTTTTTTTTATCATTATCTAATATTGTCACTATAGTCGTTTGTGGATAAAAATTAATAATATCGAATGACTTAATTTAGTTTGAAACAATCGTAGAAATTAAAACTAAAACGATTTAAATTTAATATTGAATAATAGGCGAAGTTTAACAATCAAATTTAGGTTAGTTGAATTCTAAAGGTCTTTGAATTGTAGAGTCTATACGCATTCAAACTAAAATGGTGTATATGGCCTTAAACTTCCTTTTTCTGACCTTTTCAGGTTTCCTTGAGCACGGATTAGTTGGAGTATCTTGATGACGTAGCATGAGTGCCATCGGATACAGTTTCCTTGCTTTGGTGGCCGGTTCACTATTTTCAATAAATTTAACATCTTGAAAGCAGCCCAGCCTGCTTAAACTTAATCATATATTTTTTTTGAGACTGTCTAACCGTTTTGATTAGATTCTTACATCACTGGCTTGCCGTCACTGCTTCTTCTTAATTGTGTTCAGGTATGTCCATGTCTCGTCCATTTTTTGACATCGCCTGATTTCTTATTCGGCTCTTCGGTAATCATGTAGTGCTTTGTCGTAGTTCGATTCTTTAGAATTCACTATAAATTGGAAATTATGCAAAATAAATTTATTCAATTAATCAACACTACAGTATCAGATGTACCTAAAAGAAAAATCTTTATTAAATTGAAAATGATTTTTAAAACGTTATTTTCTGTGTGGTTATACTTAAGATGCTTTATGTTGGGCTATAAGCCATAATTTAAACAAAAATGAGAAAATTGTGTAAATTAAAACAAATTAATTAATGTCGTTTAGAAATTGTCAATATGGCTGATATAACATAAGCACACACCGCAAGCAGAATAAAAAAAACATTAAATAAAAAAAATAAAAACATAACAAAATTAAATAAAACAAATATTAATAAAAATCATTGAAAAGCCTACAGATGCAGAAGAAACATAAAACCGCCAAAACCTTGCAAAAGAAGGTTTAGAAAATACATAGGCGGAAGCGGCTACCAAAAATTTAAATATTAAAGGGTAAAAAGAGAAACAATAAAAGAGAATGGTTAAATAATAAAAAAATTAAATTTGCGAAATATTGAGATAATAATATCAAAAAATAGAGAAAAATAAAATATTTAAAATAAAATAAAAGCATTAAACCCCCCCTCCCGAAAAATAGCCGAAAAATGCTCAAAATTCTCTGATTGGTCGCACCCAGGCATGAAAACACTATATATACAGCAGTCATTTTCATAATTTCAGACAGACACAAAATTTTTTAGACAAAATTTTTAGACATTTGTAGACACAATTGTTTATAAAATTTATATGCCAACTTATGACAATTTTTCAAATTTGGTTGCTTGACTGACAAACTTGTGGATTGTAAGTATTGTTATCTTGCATTAATACATTTTTCGAAGTTAATGGTTTGTTTATTTTGGTTTTATTCTCGATGGTCGTGGCATCTTTTGGTGTCCCTGACAAGTCCCCATAAAATCTTATTTATAATAAGTATTGAAATAGAATTTTAGGAGGGCAAACTGGCGGTTTGGCTGGCGAGTAATTTTTCGCTAGTTGTGACTGTTGATCGCTCTACTCTTAATCCTTTGGCTGTCCGCGACGAGTTCTGGTTGACAGCCAAGATATAGGAATTATAGAAATAGACGAGTAAGGACCAGGATATAGAAAGAGAAAGACATAAGACCTTCCATCGGAAGTCAAGAACCCGAAAGTGAAAATATCATGAGTAGTTCTAGAAATGGAGCTCACCTGCTCATGAATTTTCAACCCCTATGTACAGTACCAGCATGGCAATCACCATGGGTACATAGGAGGGATAGAATAATAATCTTGATGGCGTTTAGGTGGGAGTCACACAAAAACCCTAGAAAAAATAAATAAAAATCAACACTATTCGCCAACATTTGGGAAACTTTAATTTGTAATTCCCTGTAGAGTGCATCACACCTATTAAAATCAGATTGTGTTACTGATCCTCAATATTATTTTCCAATCAAAGCTAGAAATAGTTTGCTAAAATACTGGTGGGCTTCTGGGTTTTGATATTTGAAACTATATGGTTGTTACCCAGACAACCCCATACAAATATTTCTTTCGCTTACCACTCGGCACCTGTTGCTAAGCAACGTTGGAACTGTGTTCGAGTGGGTAGATCGTCCGCAAAAAGTGAGCGTTATTGCTAATGCTATAATTGACCGAACGATCTCTGGGTCCAACGAGCTGTCGATAGAAGACATGTGCTCGCTTTTGATTCTTAGGTCCCATTATTCTCCTATCTCTTTCAAATGTTAACCTATACTCTCATATAATCTATCTTTATGTCCATTCGCTTGGTCCTTCTTATTATTGTCCATGTTGATGATTTTTTTATGGTCTGTAAACCCTTGGTTATGTTAAGTAAACACAGTACATCTCTTACCCTTATCCCTATTATAACTACAATGTTCCCTATTATTATTACTAGCATCATCATTGTTACTATTATATATATTACCTTTCTTAATTGTTTCTACTATTTCCTATATTATTATTTTTGTTACTATAACTACCATTATAATTATTGTTATTACCACTATGATTATTACTACTATTATTATTATCATAATTATTATCATCATTACTACAAATACCATGATTATTATTATTATTATCATTATGATTATTATTATTATTATTATTATTATTATTATTATTATTATTATTATTATTATTATTATTATTATTACTATTATTATTATTATTATTATAATTATTATTATCGAGTTTTTAGTAGGGATCCTTCCTCATTCCTCAGCTTTATAAAATAATTTTTTATTGATATACAACATTAGCCGTAACCCATTCTTATTTTACAATTTTAGACAAAGTTGTTTTGTTGGTTCGAAAATTTTGGCAGCGTACCGCCCTTATTTTTCGGTTCATCCCTATTCTACCGTTTCCGACAAAGTATTTTCACTGACTCGGAAAATTTGAGCAGCGTTCCACCCTTATTTTACGCGTTCCATTTTTACGTTACTATTTTTGTTAAGTATTTGAATTAATTCGGAAAATTTGAACAGCATTCTGCCCTTATTTTTCAGTTTCATAATAATCTTATACCAACCGTTGAGTCGCATTTCACTTTTAGTTTTCTATTATTCTATAAGTATTTTAGTTGATTCGGAAAATTTGAGCAGCGTTCCGCCCTTATTTTACAGTTTTTTATGATAAGTGTTTTAACTATTCCCAAAAATTTGCGCAGCGTTCTGCCCATATTTTCCGTTTCAATTGACATAATTTATTTAATTTTTATTTAAATATTATTTTTCGTGATTTTGAGTCGTTCGGATCAATCTTTTTCCGATGGCTATTCATTTTAAGTGTTGCAACGATTTCGCAATTTTCACAGCTACCCATTCCCTCTTTTTGTCCTTAAGATCTATGTGTGTTCATTTCATAGTTAGTGAGTCCCCACTGGACTACTCGGTGTTAGAGATTTTGAGCCGATTGTAGAATCATTTAGGTCGATTTTAAAGAAATCGAGAAACGAGGAAGTAACCAAAAGACCACTTCCTTACTCATCCTTTCTTCTAAACGGAATAATATTGACGTTCCGATCCCTGCGTTCCGCACGCCGGGTCTTCACGGGCACAGATCATCGGCGGTATTCCACGCACTTACATGAATCTGAATACTGTATATGATTTTACTATCTTGCAATGTATTGGCTGTGGGCCGAAAACTTTCGACAATTAGAAAATAATTTAAGCATCATAATAATTTATTAAAACCAAAGCTAAATTACCGGCTACTTCCATTAAAATAAATAAATTCAACCATCCAAATTAAAAACATTGAATTAAACTTCCTAAATAAATCGAATGCATCCATAAAAATCCATAAATCCATATCCATAAAATTCATAATTATCCATAAAAATCCATAAATCCGTATCCTTCCTAAATAAATCGAGTACATCCATAAAAATTCATAAATCCATATCCATAAAATTCATAATTATCCATAAAAATCCATAAATCCATATCCTTCCTAAATAAATCGAATACATCCATAAAAATTCATAAATCCATCCAAATTAAAAACATCGAATTAAATAATCCAAAGTGAAACTGCTGACAACCAGTGTCAAAATACGATTTAAAATCAATACTGAAAATTAAGATTAGATATTTGTCAAATCATATCAGTATATATACCTATAATTTGGCCTTAACCTTGCGTGTTAGTTTTAGTGCGATTAAACAAAATTCGACTTTGAAATTATTTGTGTTATCTAAATTAAATTTTTATTTATTTCTTAATTTAAATTGGTAATTTATTTTTAACATTTTTAAATAAATTTATTCAGCTAAAAATATTTTATTTTTATTCATTTAATTCATTAATTTTTAATTTTATATAAATGGTCATTTTACGGTCAAATTTTCTTGTTATTATGTTATTTTTTATGTAGATTTCATGCGGTTCTTGATGCATTTTGTATTTATTTTATTTTACTTTTTATGTTTTTGATTTTATATTTATTTATATTCTCTCAGATTTTAAAATGTTTAATTGGTGTTGTATATTATATTTTAAATTATCTTGGTGCTATGTTTTCTTGTTGTATTACTGATACATTTAAACAATTCTCAAGGCTATTTGTGTCCTGGCCCAACAATACTATCTAATGGAAAATCTTGGTATAATCTGTAGGCACTGTAAAATACATCCAAAAGTACAGACCTACATTTTTAATAATGGTTTTATTAAAGAAAAGAAGAAGAAACAAGCATACAAATGTTTTAAGAGTTTTTAGAGATTAGTTCATCTCAATTAGCCTAAATAATGATATAGAAATACCTCCAAATAAAATTGATACAACACTCAGACAAGATCTAGTAATAAAGCCTCAGAAAAATAATATGTATCATTAAAAGTCCCTTATAAGAATAATGACAGATTTCTAAAAGCCAGTGAAAACAACTAATGAAAATTAAAAAAACATCTCAATACAGATCGGACAAAATAATGTAAACAGCATTATCAGCTTTAGTTGTTGAAACATTGTGATCATAGAATAGAGCAAATGACCAGATTGTAATTTAATTACCAATGCCTAACATAAAATTCGTTTTCAATTATTAAAAAAGTTTTTATATAAATCTTTATTATTAATTTTTCAATTCTCAATAACATTACTCACGTCTTTCAATCAGTTTTGTTCCTGAACTTAAGTTCAGAGATGACGGGAAGTCTCTCTAGTGTTTGTAGCATTGCACCCATTACATGAGGTTTAATACATAAATCTGACACTAAACCTATCGGGGTTGGAAATTTAATACCTTGAAATTGCCCTTTGATTTCATGACAGAATATTTTAATTGAACTTCTTTTATTCATTTGATTATAATTATGTCTTTGAAATGGTATTCTTCGTTTATTATCAATTTCACACAGGAATGTGATTTAAAAAGATTTTTGATAGTGATAGAACTGATTTTTGGGGGATTCTTTTAAATGTTTTTTAGTATTTTTAATCGACGATTGGAGCATTTGGTACAGTCATGAATAAATATAAATAAGTTTTATATCTAACTAGTTATTTTATTGTACTTGAAATAAGAAAAAAGACACTTTAACGCCAATTTGAAAAATGAGTCAATATGGTGTTTGTTGTTGGAAGATATCCAACAATTTGAAAAATATTTAGATTATTCCTAATTTATGATTGTTGAAAACCCATAAATTTGTATCAAAACGCATTTCGTTACGACCACAAAATTCAGACACCAATCTCGAAAAATTCGATTTCTCTTAAAATTCTGTTGATAACTATGAAATTTTTATGTTTTAAAATAAATGCCAAATTTTCACATATTAAAACAACACACAGATACGCGTAAAAAATGTTCAACTATCAATTAGGATAAAAATTCAGACGATTTTCATTGATTTTACCATTTTTTAAATCATTAATTTCAATAAATTCTATTTCTCTATAAAAAATAATTTATATTTAATTTACATATTTTATAATATAATAAATAATAATTTAACTTCTTAATTTTGATAATAAAAATTACTTTCTAAATTAGTCATTAAAAATATTTTCTTACCAATTTTTAATGAAATAAATAGTTTCATTGGTTTGATATAAATAAGCATGTAATCTAATCAATTTTCATCAAAAATAATTATCAAGACAAATTTATTTTGTTGATTATAATTTATTTAAAACATAGATTTTTAAAATTTTTTTTAATTTATAAAAATTTTAAAGTGAAAAAAATAAATGTTCTTCTACTGATCTTTAAAAGTGAAGGAGTTAAATTATTAATAAATATTAAATTTTTTTAAAGTTCTATTTAATTAAAAATTATTTTTAAAAGTTGTTTAGCAGATTTTTAAATTAAAATTTGTCTATAATCCGAATGAACAAAACAGTGGAATATTTTGTGAATCAACTTTTCAATAAATGTAGGATTATTTTCTACTGAAAACCCACTATATTTTTATAAGAAATAAATATAGTGGAAAACCAATTAAAAGTAATAATGTTAAATAGTGAATAAAGATGAGCAAAAACCAATCGGAGTAAGAAATTCAATCAAAATCCAAGATCAGAAAGAAAATGAGATAGTAGAAAATATTAAAACGTATGTGTATCATTTATTTTATATTTTAATTGTGCTGTGGAAGAGATTTTTCTTTCACAGGTAGATAATCGCAACAAATATTGTCAAGTGAAAAATTATTTTCCATTCATCATTTTTTTATTGTAGAAAAAATTATAAAATTGAAACTGAAATTCTTCAATGACATTCTTAGAAAATTAATATTATTAATAATAAAGAAAATTTTAAATTTGATTTTACAATATTAAATTCATTATTATTATTATTAGCGTAATTACAATTATTATTGACATAGAGAATTTTTTTATTGATTTATTAAGAATAAATTAATATCAATGAAACATCTGATTCATAGTCAATCGATAAAAAAATACTCTATGTCATTGCAGAATGAAAAACAATCAGAGGTGAAAACTAGAAAAAATTCCTTCAATATTATTACTACTACTACTACTATTATTATTATTATTATTATTATTATTATTATTATTATTATTATTATTATTATTATTATTATTATTATTATTATTATTATTATTATTATTATTATTATTATTATTATTATTATCTATATTCTTATTCTTATTCGTATTCTTATTCTTATTTTTATTCTTATTCTTATTCTTATTCTTATTTTTATTATTATTTTTATTCTTATTATTATTATTATTCTTATTATTATTATTACTTTTATTATTATTATTATTATTATTATGATTATTATTATTATTATTATTATTATTATTATTAATATTATTATTATTATTATTATTATTATTATCATTATTCTTATTGCTATTATTAATATTATTATAATTACCTTACCCCTACCATTATCATTATTATTATTAAGTTTTTTGTAGGGATTCAGTCTTATTCGTCAGCTTTATAAAAAATATAATTTACTTATATAAAAATTTAGCCGAACTCCATTTTTATTTTACAGTTTTATCAGAATATTATACAAACAATTGAGCAGCGCCGCCTTTTTACTTCACAATTTTCGCTAAAGTATTTTAATTAATTCCGAAAATTTGAGCAGCGTTCCGCCCTTATTTTACGGTTTCATGATAAACATTTTAATTATTTCCAAAAATTTGCACAGCGTTCCGACCATATTTTCCGTCTCAACTCAAAAATAATTTCTTTAGTTCTTACATATTTTTAAAATATTTGTTTTCATGATTTTAGTCGTTCGGATTATTCTTTTTCCGATGGCTATTAATTTTAACTGTTGCAACGATTTCGCAATTTATCCCGCTACCCTTTCCTTTTTTTGTCTTTATGATTTATTTATATTCATAATATATTTAATGAGTGCCCACTGGACTAATCGGTGTTAGTGATTTTGAGCCGATTGTTGTTTCAAATTTTATGTCGATTTTATCAAAATTGAGTGCAAGAAAGTTAAGCGAAAAGACCCACCCTCAAGCTCCCTTCTTTCTCGTTTTTGTTTTATGATTTGACGTTTGGGTTCTTGCGTTACGCACACCAGAATCTTCATGGGCACGGGCTATTGGCGGATGAACCGCACTTACACAGTTCGATAGGGTGTTTGATTTTACCTTGATATATGTTTTGGCTTTAATTTTTAGCTTAACAATTTTACCTTAACCTTGCGTGTTATTTTTATTGCGATAAAACAAATTTTGCCTTGAAATTATTTGTGTTATCTAAATTAAATTTTTATTATTTTCTTAATTTAAATTGGCAATTTATTTTTAAAATTTTTCATTGGATTTATTCAACCAAAAATATTTTATTTTAACTCATTTAATCCATTAATTTTTTACTTTTATATAACTTGTCGTTTTTCGGTCAAATTTTCTTGTTATTATGTTATTTTTTGTGTAAATGTCGTGAGGTTCTTGATATATTTTGTATTTATTTTATTTTATTTTACTTTTATATTTTTTGATTTTATATTTATTTATATTCTCTCAAATTTTAGAGTGTTTAGTTGATGTTGTATGTTGTATTTTAAATTCTCTTGGTGCTGGGTTTTTGTGCTGTATTACTGATACATTTAAACAATTTTCAAGGCCATCTGTGTTCTGGCTCAACACTTAACAATTACACCTCTAAACTCAGAACATGTTATTGGTAACGAAGTCTATGTAATTACTGCATTTTTTAAAGAATCCTTAATAAATTGACAAGAACCTATAAATTTTATGATTAATCCGCCAGTTCTAGCAAATAAACTAAGAAATTTTTCGCTTGTAATGTTCCATGTTTTAAACTTACTTAAACCAAATTTGAGAATATGATGATATACATGATTTTAAAATAATAAATTTTTTAAACATTATTTTTAAATAATTAAATTGAATAATTTAATAATTTAATAAATTGTTTGTAAATTAAATTAAACTGTTATATATAAATTAAAAATAATGAACAGTGAACAAATAATCGAATTTCAACAAATCCAAATAACCAGATAAAGGAATGCACTAGATAATTTGTATCAAGAAAAGGACCGTTTAAACCAGCTTTACGTTTTAGTAGCAAATAACAATAGAAATTTATAGAACAAGTTCGAAATCTCCAAAATGAGGTGTTTAATTTAATCCAAATTAACATTTCATTGCCAGCAGCAGCAATAAGTTATCTGATGGAAACAACATCAGATGAAGAACAATCAATTACGGATTCTGACTACTCAGGATTCAATCAAACTAAAATACCAGGATTAACCGACAATAACGATCCAGAAATCAATGATGAAAACGATTAATGTTTATTTAATAAAAATTTTTAAATTGATATGTTTTCTTTTTTTTTTTTTAGTAAATTTTTAAATTATTTCAACATTTGAATGTATATAATAACAAATAATCTACTAATAAAAACACACTAATTTCTACTATAAAATTTATTTAGTAAAAATCTTCATCTTCTTCATCATTGGTGATCTGAACATCATCTATATCAATCAGTTCTTCATAATGTTCTATATTATTTGTTGTATAAATTGGTTATGTTTCATTTTTGTATTTATTCGGGTATTCATTCTGCTATTCATTCTTTGATTCATTGTCATTCTCAGGTTCATTCTAGTAGTGGGATGTGTCACATCCAGCACATCCAGCACATCCCCTCCCCCCGTTGAGAGAAAATTTTTCTAAATCCAAAAGTACAATTTTTCAGAGACAAAGACAAAGACTCATTCAAGGTCATTTAAACAAAGACCATGACTCATTCAAGGTCTTTGGATGACTCATCATATTTATTCAAGGTCATTTAAACAAAGATCATGACTCATTCAAGCTCATTTGATGACTAACCATAATTTTTCAAGGTCATTCAAAAGTAGGTCAAGGTCATTGGATGACTCATCATTTTTTTCCAGGTCATTCAAATTTTCTCAAGGTCATAGTATTTTTAACCATTTTTAATTTAAATTTACTACTTATTTTTATAAGTAGTGTTTTAATATATATATATATATATTAAAATTTTTATTCTATTACTTATTTTTATAAGTAATGTTTTAACTGTTATTATTATTCTTAATATTATTATTATTATTATTATTATTATTATTATTATAAGTTTTTTATTTATTATTAATATTATTATTTTTAAAAACTTTTTATTACAAGTTTTATTTATTAATATTATTATTATTATTATTATTTTAAATATTTTTATTATTATTATTACAAGTTTTATTTATTATTATTATTATTATTATTATAAATATTTTTATTATTATTATTACAAGTTTATTTATTATTATTATTATTATTATTATTATTATTATTATTATTATTATTATTATTATTATGTAATAAAAACCAAGACATATAAAACAAAAAACTTGTATTATAAAGAAATAATTCTACTATACTAATATTGTCGAAGAGCTTTATTCAAAGTCTATTCCACATACTTCCGATATCGGGCAGCACAGCAATGACATCCATCACCACATGGATATTCAGGTTCCATATTTTTTGACATTTGTTTTGCTTGACGTCCCATAGGAACTCGTCGATTACGGAAAATATCCATATAGATGTATAATTAAAAACCAAGTCTGGAATAATTGATGTTGGCTTATTCTTCAATATTTCATTTATTTCTGGATAATAGAATTCCAGACGTTCTTTAATAACTTTAAAATAATCATCTACCAAATAGTTAATAATAATAATAATATTAGTAATTATTAATTACCATAATGTTTAATTTCATTCATAGCTTGAACTGCGCTCGGTACATCCATTATAATGACAAAAATTGAAATAACAATTACTTTTATACTAATTTAGATCAATGAGATGTTAAGCACACACATACACACAACCTTTTAGCTATAAACAATAAATATTAATTTATATAGATTTAAAAATGATTAAAGAAATTTTAATAATAATATTAGTTTTTAACATGGTCAACTCAATCATTGTAACGTTCAAGGTAAAAATTCAACGAGATGTGTATGTCCTGATACAGCAGTATTGATAGATATTTTGTATATGATAGATAGGCCTAGATATTTGAAAACTCCAGTCAAAAGAATATCTGAAAGAATGAGTAATTTAGAATTCCGATTTGAACACACATATGAGACTTTAAAAAGAGCTAAAGACGAATTATATGATGATATTCTATATCTAAATAAGACCATTGGTATTATCAAAAATGAATTAAGAAAATCAATATTAGAATTGAAAGAAAATCGTAAACTTAATGAAAAAATGATGAATCAAGTTCAATATAGTATAAAATTTTATTCTAATAAAATAACTGATCAGTTCAATCGTATAATGAAAGAAGTTCAACAACCGGTTAACAGCGGCAATAAATTGAACGAAGTTAATGTTAACAGTGCCAACAAATCATCATTGCCATTTCCATTATATATTTTTACATATTTTCTTAGTATTACAACTTAAATGCATGATTCTGATTGGTAGAATATAGTATAAATAAGCTTACACTTTCAAATATTTTTATAAAATCCAGAAACTAAATTTTTTATAACTTTGT
The DNA here is from genome assembly GCA_022537955.1 of Schmidtea mediterranea. Taxonomy (NCBI): domain Eukaryota; kingdom Metazoa; phylum Platyhelminthes; order Tricladida; family Dugesiidae; genus Schmidtea; species Schmidtea mediterranea. The sequence continues at coordinate 156,536,508 of CM039680.1, read as the reverse complement.
TGAATGAGCTGGTTTCTAATAATAGAGAAGAAGATGATATCATTAAAAATATAAAATTCATGGTAAACCGTACCGAGAAAATCGTTGAAGACATCCAATTTTATTATGAAAAAATTCTCAATTTGCCAACATTGGAGAGAAAAAGTCATTCCAATCGATATTTAGTTACATGTTCGATGAGAATAATAAATGGATGCAAATAATAGTAGGATTAATGTATATGAAACATATGATATTAAAATCTGGATCCGACTATGAAAATTATTTCCAATGGTCTATAGAGGTAAATTACTTTATATTGTTATTAATTTATCATTATTTAGGTGATAGAAACAAAAATTGATCCGTGGGTAGAAACAAACGGTGGATGGATAGCGATTATTTAAGTTGCCGCAGAAGCCAAACGTTCAAATATTTATATCGCAAATTGTAAATTGTTATTAAAACTATTAACTGGAGCATCGGTTTTATATTTATGTAATAAAGTTTATCATAGATTTTAATAAATATTTCTTTGTTATTATTATTAATAAAAATCTACATTTTTTAAAGATTTATTGATTATTACATTCACATTCTTCATCACCGCAATATTCTATCATAATATTTTCTATAACATGGTCAATACAATTCTTAAATTCGTTAGGCTCAACTTCATCTTCAGTATTAATAATTTCAGTATCCTCAATAATTTCTTCAGTATCATTAATAATTTCATCAGCATTAATAATTTCTTCAGCATCATTATTAATTTCTCCATCATTAACAATTTCTCCATCGTCACTCTGACATTCAGAATCACAACATGAATCTTCTTTACTCAATGCTTTAACTGGAGTCAACATATCTCTAATTTTTACACCGGTTATTTCTTCGAGTTTATCAAACAAAAAGTTTATTAAATATTCTAAAAGAAAATTAATTAATTATTTTATATTTTATATTTTACCTTTTTCAGAGATCATTTTAAACTATTTTAAAACTAATTATAATTTTGTTTATAGAATAACAAAGAAAACAAAACATTAATACATTTATTAAACACTAAACATTAAAATATACATTAAAATAATTGTGAAAGTCTAGCAGTAACAATTTTTCATATTGGAGAAAGCACATCATTTTGATCAGCTTTATATCCTTGGATTGTTATTGTTAAATACCAGTATTCCTGTTCTTTGAAACTTATTTCTGTAAATGCATCATAATATCTGGTATATTGACTGGTAAAGAATGCATTTTCATTACATTTTAAATTCGAATTGATCTTTTTAAACACAGTATCAATATTCTTAATATCTATCATTGAGAGTGTCCCATCGAGAGATTGAAATTGATTTCTATTGAGTTTGACTAGATTTGCCAATTGCATATTGATAGGTTCCTTTAAAAAATACATTTTATAATTGTAGAACATCTGAACTGGTTGAATACTGATAGCATTGATTTTCTTGGTCATGTTTGATTTATGATATTTATAAGGTGGTGACGAAATTTTATACCCTTGACAGATACTGATTAACCAATCAGAATCATGCATGAATATTGCACTGTTATTGAATTTATGTGTGCCTCGATTATTTCTATATATGTTATTGCATTTTATGTGTGCCTCGATTAATTATGTTTTAATGTGGTAAATTGATATTACTATATTATAACTAATATTAAAACTATTTAAAAATTAATACTATTAATATTTAAAATAATTTGTCCTTTGGTCTTCGGTCAAGCTTTATATCCCATAGAGCTTGATCTATGATATTGAAGATCCAAATATTAGTCTCGGTGTATACGAGATCTGGAATCATTGATTCTGGCTGGTCATTCAGTATTGCTTGTAGTTGAGGGTAGAAGAAGAACAAACGTTCTAAAATTACTGCTTGATATTTATCTGTAAACAATGATAATAATATTAATAAATAATAAATAATAAATTTACAATAGTTTTCTATTTCTTTCTTTGATAATATAGTGCTAGTAATCGGCATAGTTTTTTCCATTTTTAAAAAATGAAATAAAATAAATAAACAAGATTTCGCAACGCTAATATGACTATTTTTCCGCTGGCAAACAGGTTAACACACTTTAAGTTGTATTTTAAAAGCCTCAGTGCAGGAAATAATTCTGGCTCAAACATACAAAGACATTTTGTTGACATGTTGTATAGATTGATAGATTGTCCCATATCCATGGTAACCGTAATTGACTGTATTTTAATTTCCTTTATTCTATATTGTAATTTATTGAAGTCTAAAGGTTTCTTGCATCCCATGATTCTGCATTTGCCGGATTTGAAAAATATTATAGGGTATTTTCCGCTTCTATCAACAATTTGCTGGGGTTTACCATTCGGAAACATCATTTTTGACACGTCGAAAGTTCCTTTATAATTAAACAATAATGAAATATTAATCTATATATATGATTTTTAGAAAGAGTTCATTAAATTATATAATATAAACAAAAACCTATAATTATACAAATTAGTAATGAAATTAAGAAATGATCCGGTATATAAAATCGTCGGCCCGAGTGCTAGTAGTAAAACTATGTTTGTGTGTAAATTACTGAAATCTAATTTATTTCAAACAAAATTCAACAAGATTTATTGGCATAGGGGTGCAGATGAAGAACATGGATTAACTCAAGATAATTTCTGTAAATTGAAAAACATGAAAATAGTAAAGGCTTTCGATAAAAACTGGTCAAGTCGATTAAGGAAAGGTGATGTCATCATTATTGATGATTTGTATCAGGAAGCTAATAAAGAAAAAGATTTTAATAATTTATTCACAAAAATCAGTAGACATGTTGGTGTTACTGTGATCTTTATTACTCAAAATTTATTTCATCAGGGTGGCGCACATCGAACAAGGAATTTAAATGTTCAATATTTAGTTATTTTCAAGAATCATAGAGATGCAACAGTTATTGATTTTCTTGCTCGACAAGCATACCCAAATAATCGTAATTTTCTCATCAGTGCATTTCAAGATGCTACAAAATCACCACATGGATATATATTTCTTGATTTCACACAACAATGCAAGACGATTTACTGGTATAAACAGATATTTTCAATAAAGAAGGTGCCATGGTTTATAAACAAAGTTGAAAACATTAACATGTAAAAATGTTTATGAAATCCAGGCTTAAAAATGTCAGAAAACATAGACAAAGTATTAAAAAGAAAAACAAAGTTCCACCAAAAACCAGTTATACACCATCTAAAAAACTAATAACCGAGAATTACCCTGCAATGAATCTAATTTTGAAAAACATTATTAAAAAGAGTAAGAAAAAAGTTAAAATTGTAAAAAATCATAAGAGTTTCCCATATTTTAATGCATTGTTAAAGGCTTCGAGTATGAAAATAATGTCTATTTTACAATCATTTCCAAATTTTGTTGTCGATGATTTACTCAAAATTCTATTAAAAGTAGTCAGAGGTAAAATTAAAATCAGTTATTCTAAAAAACTAGTTTTGAATAAACATCGTAAGCCTTTGTTATCGCTAGTAAATAATAAAAATCGTAAGCAAATGATAAGCAAAATATATAAACAACAAGGTGGTTTTGTCGGAGCAATGTTACCATTAGCATTATCATTATTATCACAATAAACGATGGGGCAATCATTACCTAATGTCAAATTAAAATTTAAATCATCTTGTTGTAATGGAGAAGATTTGGACGAACCCAGAAGACGAAGCAGGTTTCGGTGGAGTGGAAAAGTTAAAGAAAAGAGTCCCAAAGTCGAAAAAGGAAACGCAAAAGTGGTTGTCAGATCAGCTTGCGTACAGTTTAAACTAACCTATGCAATATTTTAACGTGTATTGATGTTTTCAGTCGTTTTGACCGTGGTGTACCAACAAAGACAAAATTTGCAGAGGAAATATCTAAAGCAATTAATAATTTATTTAAAAATGGGCATCGAGACAATTCGCAAACCGATTTAGGTATTATTATTATTATTATTATTATTATTATTATTATTATTATTATTATTATTATTATTATTATTATAGGCAAGGAGTTTTACAAAAGCAAATCCTGGATCGTCTGAAAATAAATCATTATTCTGTACATTCTCAATACTAAGCCGCACATGTTGAAAGATTTAACCGGACATTGAGGGATAGATTGAAGAAATATTTCGTGCATCATAGTATAAAATATGGATACATGTATTACTGAAAATACTTGTTAGTTATAATAATTCATCACATCGAGGTCTGAATTTTTTGAGACCCGTAGATATCAGCTCGAAAACATTAGCTAAATTAGTACGGTCTTAAAAAGTTGTAAAAATTACAAAACCAAAATATAAAGTTGGTGATCACGTTAGAATTAGTAAAATATCTGCTTCACGTTTCATCAAAAATTTCGATAGTAATTGGAGTAATGAGGTATTTCAAATTATTAAAATTAATACTAATCAGAGTCCTGTAATGTATGTTATTAAAGTGATAACAATGTAATACAAGGGAAATTCTATGAACAGGAATTACAAGTTATTTCCAAACCTACAGTGTTCAGAATCTAGAAAATATTGAAAACTAAAATGGTGGGTAAGGATAAACAATGCCATGTCAAATGACATGGATATCAAAATACCTTATGGATATCATCAAAAGACCTAGTAAAATGAGTTTCTACACAATTTTACCGAGCAATAGTTGCCCACTAATCCATCCGGAAAATCAAGCAAGTAAATTTATGGTTGATCTTCAAAATCCCATTTATTTACATGGAAATTGGGAAGTTGCTTTGCAGGACTTTACATTTGTGTAACATACATTCCTATTTTATAATCATTGTAAAATCAGTTACAAGAAGCGTGTTTCCAAAACCTGTAGTGGTATTTTCTCAATCAATAATTTTGAACGATATTGTCATATTCCGAATCAGATTTTAGATGAAAATAGTGGCATGTTTTTCAAAGATGGATTGAATGTTAGTTGTGATTTTAGTCCATTTACAATAAAGTTTGAAAGTATTGAGGATGCCAAGCGAATGGGTAGTGATAAGCTTAACATAGTTGTTCCTGGTACTGAATACTTATTACGTTTCAAAACATTTGATGAGAACAGCGTAATGACAGAACACATCAAAATATCTGTATCATATATTAATGAGGTGGAAGATAAATTTACATTTACTAATGATTTATATATTGAAACACTTGAAGAATTACATAAATATATTTCATTCAATTGTTTACATATATTTAAAACTATTGAATTTGTTAAAGATGGATTATGTAAATTCAGTCTGAATAATAACATTTGTAAAGTTACATTTGATAAAACTTTGGCTAATACATTGGGATTAGATAAGCAAACATACAGGGCAAGTGCTTTTGGTGTACGCAAACCGAAAATAATAAAACTTCATAGACAAATGTTCATATATACTAACATCATCGATTTTATAATTGTTGGTGATTCTTTGGTTCCTCTATTGAAATCTGTTTGGGTTGATAAACATGACCAGGATGAAGTTGTCAATATAAATATCGATAATCCCATGTACTTACCGGTATCAACATCATGTATAAACAATATAGAAATAAATATTCGTGATTATAGCGGTAAATTTATTGAATTTAGTAAAGATACAAAAACTCATTTGACATTACATTTTCGTAAATTAGATGGCCAATAACGATATTATTAGTATGTATAGTGGTAGTCAAAGTAGTGGCAAATTACCATATTTTATTGGTAAACAGTATGGATCAGGATGGTTGAAAACAATTGGTAGATTTGCACTTCCTTTTCTTAAACGCCTTGGTAGTTTTGGTATGAAAATCGCTAAAGATGTGATAATGAATGAGCAGAAAATATTACCATCTCTGAAATCAAATGCATTATCCGAGTTAGGGAAAGTTCTACCTAGTGTTGCAGGTATGTTTCAAAAACAGGAACCAGCACCGGCTCAAAAACGTAAAAAACATCATAAACATCATATAAACAAACGAATGAAAGGACATGGAACTATATTTCAAAAATTATTTGTGGTAAATCTGAATTGTGCTTATTTGATAGACCATCTCCCCAGACGGTAATTGAAATGGGGACCTTTGAAGACGTTATCCCTATGAATTCTATTATGGATAGTATAACTGATATTGAATTATATATTAATGGTTCCCAAACTGAATATCTAGATTTGAACGATACATTGTTAACTGTTCAGATCAAAGTTGTAGATAAAGAAAGAAAACCGTTGGGTGAACCTAGTGGTGTAATATCAAACAATTTCTTGTTTCATACACTTTTTAAAGATGCAGTTCTCGGATTTAATAATATCAAGATTGAGGGTGGTAACAGTACATATATTCACAAAGCTCTAATAGAAACTATTATAAATTACAATAGCGATACTAAAAATACATGTTTAACTCCTATGGGTTATGGTAGTGATGACGATAGGAAAAAGTGGATTAAAGGCTCGAAATTATTTACCATGTGCTCATCATTACAACTCGATTTTATGGATCAACCGAAATATTTACTCCCAGGTGTTAATGTACACATTAGATTGAAAAGATCAGAGTCGGCATTATCAGTAACAAGTACCACCACAGCGCCAATTCTTCAATTAGTCGATGCAAAATTATTGGTGAGAAGAGTTCATGTTGAGCCCTCTGTATTAGCCGGTCATCAACTGGGGCTTAATTCTAAGCATGCAATATATCCATTGAAAACAAAGGAAATTGTTCAATTTGGTATTGCTAAAGGTTCAGCTTCTTTCTATAAGGAACAAATATTTGGAGATAGAAGAATGCCCAACTTTATATTGGTAACATTTCAAAGTGAATCTCAATATAATGGATCATACTTAACATCGAGCTCAATTTTCAAAAACTTTGGTGTAAAATCGCTAACTTTATCGAAAAATAGTGATTATAGAGAAACATATACTCAAGATACCGATAATGATAATTATTGTGCTACATATATGCAGAGTATAGTGAGAAATATGGGTTATTTAGATAAAAACATTAATTGTGTATAACTCCTGAAGATTTTAAAAGCAAATATCTATTCTTTACATTTGTTTTGGCACCCGATTTTGATTTAAATCAGAGTCAATTACCTCAAAATGGAAATTTACGATTAGATATAAAGTTTGCTAAAGCTACAACTGAACCGGTACATGTTGTAATATATGGCGTATTTGAAAATGAGGTTCAAATAACTGCAAACAGAACTGTACTTGTTTGAAAATATTGGTATAAATGTATAGATAATTTATGAAAATTTGTCATGGAGTTAGTTTTTCATGTATTTTTAATATTATTGATGTAGTTCTGTTCAGGTCTATCGAATTGGAAAATAAATACTAGGACATGAATTTTTAGGAGTTTTTCCTCTTGATAAATTCCATATTTACGTAATAATCAAGCCATAATCGTCAATACTCAATCGTCTCATATCGGTGGAGAACATTGGTTAGAAATATATATGAAACCTAGCAAGATATTTGCATTTGATCCTATGCGTTTCTACTATCCGGCTTTAATGGTTTTGAAACTGCAAACAATGGTTAAACCTATTGTATATAATAAAACTATGTTTCAAAAACCATGAACCTTAACATGTGGTCAACATTGTTTAGCTTAGTTATTATCCAAGCGATTTGATGTTTAATAAATGTTTTATTGTTATTGTTATGTTTTAATATTTTTATTAATATTTTTTAATTATTATTATTATTATTATTATTAATATTATTATTATGTGTTTAATTAATATTTAATTAAAGATAACAAAGTGCGTGATTTACATTGCATGATCATAACATCAATTACAAAGACAGTGCATGATTAGTAACAAGGAACACACTCAAGACTGTATGTAATTTACAAAGAAAACACATATATACTTTTGTTTGTATGCGATTTACAAAGAACGCATGCCTACACGGTATAGACTGCATGCGTTTTACAAAGAAAACATACCTACACAGTATAGGCTGCATGCATAAAAATCTCTCACCTATATGTGTGTATTGCTAAAATGTGATTGGCTAAATCCTGAAAATTAGATTGTCTTTATAAACATTGATAAATTCCAAATTTGTCACAATTATTTCAAATATTTACCAAATTCAAAAATGAACAACCATAATATTTTAAGGAATATTTTAACAAGTGAAACTGGTAAGGATTTTTAATTTAATTTTTTATTATATTATTTATTATTTTAGACTGGTTTACGATAACTGAATTGCAAGATCAGTTAGATGTTGAAAATGAAGTTATCATTATCCATGATGATATAGGTAAATTTTAATTTTATTTGTTATTTATTTAATAATTATTTTAGAAAATGACGTTATTGTTATAGAAGATATCGAAGTTATCATTATCGAAGAAGATTAAAATGATGTTGTTATCATTATCGAAGATAGTGAAGTCATTATCAATGATGGTAAATTTTAATTTTATTTTTTCTATATATTTAAAAAACGGTTTAGTTGATTTGGATGCCAATGTTCCTGATGTTGTCAACGTTCCTGATGATGCCCATATTTCTGTGGAAGATATGATTGTCAACGTTCCTGATGATGCCCACATTTCTGTGGATGCCCCGTTTCTGGGAAGAAATGAATGACCTCTCTTCTATAGAGGATGATGATTCTTCGGATTCAGAGGATAAATGTTAGTTTTTTATTTATTTATAAAAATTAAGTTTATGATATTTGAAGTATTATTAAAATAATACATCAAATATCAATAATTTATAATAAGTTTTATGATGTTATATTTATTTTTTAATAATACCTATAAGTTGATAAATATATTTTTATTTTAAGTTGATGAAATTTAAAGTATTATGGTGAATTCCATTTTATTTTTAGTTAATTTATTATCGATTGATACAAAACTCATGAGGATGCAAAGACACCGCAGCTGCGGAAGAACCCCGATCGACAGATTCAACAATTGTCATTTTTCATTTAATGGATTCAGATGAATCGATGTTATTTGATTGAGAACGAGAATGCTTGTGTCAGAATTTATCCAGGCTTTTCCATTTAATTGTTCACTATAACCTGAATCCAACGTTGCCATCAAATATCCCAAAACTAGACCATCAAACAGAAAGTTATGATATTAATCCATAGAGCATTCTTGAATATTTGTTTGGATTTTATCAAGTGCAGCTTTAATATGACTTGGAACTGTAGCATTTAACATTTCAATCCAACGAAGAGTTTTTCCTGCTTCACTTTTATAGAATTGTGCAGCTTGAGGAGAAATAATATGAGATGTAATTCAAGGTTTAATTGCTTGTGGTTTAAGAGTAGATAAAACTTCTCGAGCTGTGGTAGCCTCTTTAGTTAGACGAGTCACAACTCTACATGAAACATCGTATTGATGAAGAGCGTGAGACAATTCACGATTAAGAGCCTGGTTCTCTTGCTTCATCGTAAATCGTTGAAACATCAAAGCATCCCATTCATTCTGAAAAGATTTCAATAAAGCTGGAATGGATGTAAAACTGGGTGGTTTCGATTTTACGTGCATTAGAACTCTAATTTCAATTAAATCATCTCCAGAAAACTGTACCCCAGTGACTGGATTTAGATCACTGGTTGGTAAGTATTTATCAATTAACTTTTTTCATAAACATGCCTGATAATCTATTAAAAACTGGAACTTCAGGAATTTCATTAGAAATCGAACATATTAACGACATTTTTAAGAATATTTAAACCAAAATTTTAAACGTTTTTAAAAGAGCTAAAGTCAATTACAAATTTACTTTTTTTCAATTCCTACAATTTACTGACTATATTTAAACACAACTTTTTTCATTACCAAATTTAAATATATCACAAATTTCAAAATAAAAAGTCTTTTTTTTATATTCATTTTAAACCATCAATTCTATTTTTACTTTTCTGTCATTAATTTTTATTTTTATTATTGCTGTTACTTGGAGAAAAGACTCAAATTTTGAATCCATTCTCCAAGTTACTAAACAACATGGGGCTAAGGGAGCAGACTAACCAAATTCTCAACATATTATTATAATAATACTTCAAATATCATTAATTACAGTCTGGATGGTAAATCCGTTAAGAACCTTAAAAAGAGGATGAATTTACGATTATGTAATTCAGCTGAAAAGTTAATTACGGCATTTAGAAAAACAATAGAGATTACTGATGATCTTTTTGCCGCTCATCTTAATAAGGACTCAATATGTTTGGATAGACCTAGTTATATCGGTCAATCAGTTCTAGATTTATCCAAACTACGGATGTATCAGTTGGAGTATGTTGAATTACAAAAATATCGTGATATTTATAATTGTGATATAAATCTAGTAGCGGTTGATACAGATAGGTTCTTTTTGGAGATAAAAAATTTAAAATTAGATATTTTATTAAAAGCGGTGATTTCGGATGACCTATTAGACACCTCAAATTATGATCCTTCTCATCCATTATATTCTAGACGACTTGACTCGGTTATATGCAAGTTCAAGGATGAGAGTAAAGGTTTAGGATATAGTGAGTGGGTTTTCTTGGGCCCTAAATGTTATAGCTTGCTAGGAAATAATAATAATAATAATAATAATAATAATAATAATAATAATAATAATAATAATAATAATAATGATAATAAATAAAACGTGTAATACAAATTTTAATAGAAAAAATTTGTAACAATAATAATAATAATAATAATAATAATAATAATAATAATAATAATAATAGTTAAAGCATTACTTATAAAAATAATTAATAGAATAAATATTATATATATATATATATATATATATATATATTAAAACACTACTTATAAAAATAAGTAGTAAATTAAAATTAAAAAATGTTTAAAAATACTATGACCTTGACCAACTTTTGAATGACCTTGAGAAATTACGGTGAGTCATCCAATGACCTTGAATGAGTCATGGTCTTTGTCTCAGAAAAATTTTTACTTTTGGTCTTGGAAAATATTTCTCTCAGCAGGGGGGGGTTTCTGGATGTGACACATCCCACTACTCATTCTCATGTTCATTCTCAGGTTTATTGAACGAATGATTTATAAAATCAAATATATTTATATGCCCGTACGCAAAACTTTTATTTTTACCCACCCAAATCCTTTTATCGTCCCTATTTGTAAGTGCTACTTCGCTATTTTTAAAACTATAAAGTTGATGATTTTGTGTTCCTATTCTGAATTGTGGTACAGAAAAGATTGAGTTTTTCTCATAACACTCTTTATAAGATTTATCAGTTAGCACAGTATCTTTTAATGACACTCCCTTAGCTTTTAGACAAGAAGATTTACCTAACAAACTGTAGCATTTAGGTCGAAGGAAAACCCATTCGTCATAACCTTCTCCCTTACTTTCGTCCTTAAATTTTCCAATGACCGAATCGAGTTATTTAGAATAAAGCGGATGAGTAGACTGATAATTAGATGTATCCAAAAGATTATACTTAACCATTTCAGACAAAAGAATATCTAGTTTACAATTTTTAATTTCCAAGAAGAAAGAGTCCATATCTCCAGCAACTATATTAATCTCACAATTAAATTGTCGTCGATATTTTTCCAAGTCCTTATACTAAAGCTCATACATTATAAGTTTTGACAAGTCACGCACTGATTGTCCTATATAACTTGGTCGATCTAAACATATCGAATCAGATTTAACAACACAGCTATAAGTTCATCGTCAGTTTTTATCGATTTTTTAAAGGTAGGTTTCGAAGTATAAGTCACAAGTTTTTTATCTGTTGTGCAAAGACGAAAATTCATTTTCTTTTTTAGATTTTCAACAGTTTTTCCATATAAACTGTTATTTAAGAGCTTATAATAATTTTTATCTAATGTATTTGTATTTTTAGCTCAAAGTTCAGTGTTTATGTGGATATACTTTTTAAAAATAGTAGACTGTTTGAATCTTACTGCACGATTAACATGTGTGACCTTAACACCAAGAGAAAAGTATAATTTTAATAATCGCCAATGAATTACATAGTTATATTTAGGATAATGAGTCAGTAACAACTTTCAACCCTTGAAACCTCAGGTTTCATTTTTCTCAGCAGCAATAGGAAAGTCATCTAACTTATCATGAAGTTCAGAAGGAATCTCAAGATCAACTTCAAGAGTATACCCATATGACAAAGATTTAAAATTCAAAGTCAAGCAATCATATATTATTGAATCAAATCCGTCAAATATCCCATTAAATTCACCACAAGGTAAAGGTTGACTTAAAGTCCAACCGTATAAATTATTAATATCAATATAAAGTAAATCAGTGTTTTCGTCAGTTTTAACATAGTGTTTATTAACAAAAGTAAGACCACCTCTAATACCTCCTTCATAATAGCTAAACAATTCATTTTCAGTAATTAATTCTATAGGATCATCCAACGACATTAAAGCAGAAGACCAAGACATTCCGGGAATCCCAAAATAATTTAAAGGTTTTAATCTATTGTGTGCTATCGATTTCGCTCGAAGTTGTTGGAAAAGTCTGCCAAAAGAAAACAATCTAGTTTCAGATAAACTTTCATGTAATCAAGTAAAGTTCTACAATTAGTTTCATCCCAAATTATCTGAACCTTTTCATATTCAGCCTCAGTGACACCTTTCCAAATCGGTGGTAACTCATAAGTATAGTTAGGAATATCTAAACTAGTTGCAAAATTATACGGAAAAATCCCCATTTCATCAACTATAGTTCCTGTAAAAACAGATCGAGTCAAAGGTAAAGTCGGCAAGGTTTTAACTGCCTTTGCTAAAGAATCGTTTACAAATTGATAAGAATCAATAAATCTCACACTTATTTTTCCCAAGTGGGCAATTAATAAAATAAATTTTTCACTATTTATTGGCATACATCCTAAAGCCCAAATTTTAAATTTACTCAATCTATATTTTAATATGTGGTGAATATCATATCCCTTTAAGTTATGGAAAATAATGGGTAATACTTTGTTTATTTTTCTATTTATATTACAGTCATTGCAAGCAGCACCCAAGTATTCCCCAGTAAAATGATCATGATCTCTCACTGGATCAACAATGCCTTTCAAACCAAGATAACATTGTATACAAGTATCAAATTGAATCTGTTGTAGGTTCGTTAATTGTTTAATTTCCAATTTTATAATAATACGGTAATACTGTATATTTTGCTATTTTTTCTACTGCTTTTAAAAACTGTTCCACACAATCTTCGCCTATAAATTTTTTATATATTGTACTCCCATCAAAATTATTTATTCATAAAAGTCCTGTCAAAATGGGTAAATGAATTTGATGGTGTACGTCGTCCTTTGGCAAACAAATTCGAAATATGCATATATAACATATGGTGGGGTTACGGTTTTGAACCAATCAGTGAATTTAAAAAACTTATTTTCTGGGAAAGTATATAAAGTTGTCCCTAACTGATTTCTGATACATAATATCTCATGCTTCTCCAATGCTTTCTTATATCTAAATCCGTTCAGACATCTATGACAATATAATGATTGAATTCTTTCTAATGCGGTATTTTTATTTTGACAATTCAATAACATATTCCTACATAATGGTAATTTGCTCCTTTATTTAATAGTAATAAATTAATAATTGTTCCTTCTGTAACTTTAGACCTATGAATTATGTTTAAAAACGGATTTTTTAAAACAAAGTCGTTGTGTTCTGGTTTTTCTGTTTCATCATAATTAAATACATTAATTATTAGTCCTTCTTTATTTGATTCAAATTTTCTAATACCATTTCATTTCATGGGCATATCATTTGGGTCATAATTTAATTCATTTAAATATTTAGTATAACTATAAATATCTTTTCTATGTTGCCTAATAATCTCATCTTTTTTAATTATTGACAACATGCTATAAATTAATACATAAATTATCGTTATTTTTCACTATTATTAAACATTTTTTGATTATCAATATTTTCGGCGTTTTTATGAAACTTCTACCACTTAAACTACTTATATTGCTTATTTTTGTCACTATAAAGTAAATTTCAGTTATTTTTCTAATAACTCAACTACTCCCTAACTCAGTTATTGAAGCAATCTTTTCATTTATCTTTCGTATACCTTCATCAAAGAATGATTGAGTAATTGGTCTTGCACTGTTACTAATGTTATTTAATTTTATCTCTCAGTCTTTCTCGAATTCAATTTCTATTCCAAATTGAATTTTCACATATCCTAGTTCCTCTATTGTCTCTTTTAACTTGTTAATTAACTCTACAGGAAAAATAATTTCTTTAATGTTCAAGTTAGTCGTATCTATACTAAGTATTTGATGAGTACATCGTAAGTCGCTTTGAATTATCGGTAAATTTCCGCATATTCGTATATTAATATTATTATTTGCCACATGTTTTCAAGCTCTTCCATTCTTCCATCCCCCAAATCCACCAATTCGTCTGCTTCATTATCTTCTACCGCTTCGCCTGCTTCATTATCTTCCACCGCTTCGTCCGCTTTCATTGAACCATCCAATGAATCCATTGATCCAATATCATTATTTAAATTGTCCAAAATACTATTTATATTATCTGTTGTTGGTTCATTAATTGAGTAATTATATTACTTATTGGGGTAATTTGGGTGCCTCTTAATTTTATTCTTTTATTATTTGAATTTAATTTATTATTTAATGGTCGTTTAAAAACGTCGTCTTTTCTAACATAAAATTGTCTTAAGTGATCTTTATGTTGGGTTAAAAATTCGCTATAGGGAATGAATTGGGTAGTTTTGCATACCGGGCATATAAAATGTTCAATATTATAATATCTTTTAACATAATATGCTTTCATTTTATTATAGCATTTTTCATTATGTACTTTTGACGTGCAATACCTTGGGAATAATTTACCTATCAATAAAAATTATTTAATTTTTTTTATTAAATTATTTATTAAAATAAATGCACAAGAAGTATGCAACCAATCAAAATTGATTATTCACTATAAATAAAAATAATTTTGTATGAAAAAAAGCAAGAATGTCTAAAATACATGAACTACTCCTAGAAGATAATAGTACAACTGTTATCTGGATGACATTTAAGCCTCCTGTTCAATACCTTCAATGCAGTATGAACTATTTAAATTTCCCTATTACATGTACATTCAAAGTAATTTTTATTTTAATTTAATTTGATTAATTATTTTTTAGGAATCGGTTAATTTAAAAGCTTATGATTACAATATTATGATTGGAAATATTGAAGATAAAGATCAAAAAAATATTTCAGAAATTCTCCATTTGATGAATAATGATATGGTTTTTAATGAGAGATTTTCATTTATTAATTATGAAAGCCAATTGAAGGAACAAGTAAAGGATAATAAAAAATATAAAATTCAGATAATTATTAAAGGAGTCAAGATTAAAAAATCTATTATCAAACATATATGGAAAATCCAAAATGTTGAATAAATTTTTATCTTTTAATAAGTTGAGTTTTATCGATTTTTATAATAATAATATGAATCTAACAGTAAACTAAAACTTTAAAAGATTTTCAATAATCATGTCATTTAAAAACCAAGAGTTTTTCTAGAGTATCTATAATTTCAAAAAAAAATGAGCAGGGATTTGCCCTTATTGACAAATTATTATAAAAAATTTGAGCTCTTGTATAATAAAATCAAGTGACCTGTCTTCACATATATATTAAAAAAAAATCAAGGGGTCTACCCTTATTTTCGATAAAAAAAGTATATTATAAAAATATATATATATGTTATAAAAATAAAAACAAAGGGGTCTGCCCTTAATTTTGATTAAAAAAAACAACAAAACTAACATTTTCGTTCATTAATTTCATCACTCTCTTTACAATCTGAGATTGGTAAATTTCTTTTTAAATCTATAAATATATTAAATTTATTGATAAATTAAAATTATTTTTCTTTCATAATATTTATTTAATCATTGGTTGATAAATATTTGTTGATAATTGGGATAATCTAATAATAAATTAAAATTGCTTTAATAAAATAATCTTACTGAAAATTGAATTTTGAAATTCTCCAACATTTTGAGCTTGACTTTTATTAATTGGTTGATAATTGAGATAGCCTAATAATAAATTAAATTTGCTTTAATAAAATAATCTTACCGAAATTTGAATTTTGAAAATTATATCCTCCATCATTATACTGAGGATAAATTCCTTCATTGAATTGTTATAAATTAAAAATAAAATTACGTCTATTTATTAAAAATTTATAATCTTACTTAAATTATTATTTTGAAATCCACCAATAATATATTGTGGATAATTCACGTAACCTAAAGATAAATAATTTTACTTGATTCTAAATTTTGTATATAGTTTCCACCATAAGTTTGTGGATAAAATCCATTATTTTGTGGATTTACTAAATTATCTAAAATATTATGTAAATAATAATTATTACAAAAGTTAAATTACTTGATACATATTCGTTACTATAGTTATTGGCGTTATTCATTTTCTAAAATTAAATTACATATTAATAAATTAAATTAAAAAAATCACTTACAAATTAAACTTTTTTGATAAATTATGACAAATTTTAAAAATGTTTATCATTATATTTAAAGGTTTGTATTAATTTTTTCTTAACCAATCAAAATCAAAACAACATGCACACAAAACTCCTATTAAGAAATAAACACAATGATAGAATAAAGAATTATTTAGAGAACAATGATTTCATTGATTTTAGCCAAGCTAAACAATGTTGGCTACAAGTTTTTGTCAACGGATTTTGATATCGAATTCGATTGTATTCAATTGGCATCAACATTGATTCTAGTTTTGATATCAATAAAGGGGGATAATAGAATCACATCGGATGAAATACATATTTTATCTGATTTCACATAAATTGCTAGCCAATGTTCTCCGCCGAGATTAGATGATTGAGTATTTACAATCAAAGCTTTGTTGATATTGATGTATGGAATTTTGTCCAATGGAAAAACACCAACAAAATTTTTCCCAATTAGTTTTTTAGCAATAGTTTGTATCTGAATAGAACTAAAATTAATTAAATTAAGTAATTAATTAAATTTCTTACTTCAGTTTTTTAAACTATAACTAATAATAATTTTGGTTTATAGTTTGTTCAATAATGTTTGTCAAACAAAATCGATCAAACAAGAATTTCTTTTTCAAAAACTCCGTATACAAGTACTGATACAGATTCAGTTAATGGATTTTCAAATTTTATATCCAATCGTAAATTTCCCCTTTAAGGTAACTGGCTTTGATTAAGATCAAAATCAGGAGCCAATACAAATGTAAAAAAGGAATATTTATTTTTAAAGTCTGACATGGTAATACGACAATTCATATTTTTATTAAGATAACCCATATTCCTAACAATACTTTGCATATAACTAGAACTATAATTATCATTGGCAAAATCTTTACTATATTTTTCATGATAATCATTTCCTTTACTTAACGTTAAAGACCTGACATTAAAGTGTTCAAATATTGATAATGTTTCCAAATATGATCCTCATATCTTTTATTCCCTTGGAAACCACCAAGAATAAAATTTGTTAGTCATCTATCACCAAATACTTGCTCCTTATAAAATGAAGAAGAACCCATTGGCAATGAAAATTGAACAACTTCCTTACTTTTCATTGGATAAATTGCATTTCTATTAACAAGTTCAATTTGATGACCAGCTAAAACCGACGATTCAACACGAACTCTTCTAACCATTAATTTTGCATCTAATAATATTATTTGTGGAATTATTTTTGTACATTGGATCTTTTTAATTTAATTTGAACACTAACACCTGGTAATAAATATTTTGGTTGATCAAAGAAATCTAATTGAAGTGGACAACAAACACTGATTGGTTTCGATTTTGAAATCCAACTTTTTCTTTTTGAATCATTTTCTTCATAACCAATTCCACCTAAACAACTATGTTTTGTATTGTGATTGTAATGATTAATAGTTTCAATCATTGCTTTGTGTGCGAATACATCGTTACTTCCTTCAATTTTAGTAGAATTAAAAATTACTTCAACATTTTAAAGAGTTTGGAAAAAGAAATTGTTTGCAGTAACATCTTATTCATTAAATAAAATTTCCCCGTTACTATTTACAACTTTCATTTGAATGTAAAGTAATGTATCGTTCAAATCCAAGTATTCGGTTTGAGAGCTATTGGTGTAAAATTGAATTGAAGTATTTCCTGGATCTGTAATTGAATTCACCGGATAAATATCTTCAAAAGAACCATTTTCAATTACTGATTGAAGAGATGGTCTATCAAAGACGCATAATTTTGATTTTGCGCTAATCATGACTGGAATATAGTCCCGTAACCTTTTATTCTTTTGTTTATATGTTTCTTGCTAATTTTTCGACGTTTAATTGTTCTTCCTTTTTGTTCTTTATTAAATACATCAGAAACTTTGTTAATAACGGAAAGTAGGTGTTCCATTACAGCTGATATAGAATCTTTAATTTCAGATACTGCATTTGATTTTAAACAGGTAAGATTTAAGCATTATAATATGTTTTACGTCATTAGCAGTTTTCATACCAAAATTTCCAATACGTTTAAAAATAGGTAGTGCAAATCGCCCAATTGTTTTTAACCAACCATATCCGTACTGTTTACTTACAAAATATGGTAAATCCCCACCATTTTGATGGTTGCTATAAAAGTTTACAATGTCTGGATTACTCATTTATTTTACGGAAATGTAATGTCAAGTAAGTTTTATCTTGTTTACCAAATATATATTTTCCACTGTAATCACAAATATTGATTTTTATATTGTTTATTTATGAGGATGATACTGGCAAATACATTGGACTTTTCTCAATGAATTGAACAAGATCGTCTTTTTTATGTTTTTCTATCCAAAGATATTTAAGAAGAGGAACACTTAATTCACCCACAAGAATTGGTTCAATAATATTTGTATAAATCATCATTTGTATATTTCTTTGCATTTTTGTTGGTAAACTATATCCAACAATGATCTTTTCACTATAAGATTCTTCAATTGATCCCAAACTATGAGCTAACAGTTTACTAAATTTAACACTACTAACATCATCTTTCAATTCAATTTTAATAAGTTGACCTTGTTTAATTTCACAAGATTTGAACGGATGGGGATAAGATGTCATTAACTTATCAGTGACTTGTGAAAGTTCAGTAATGAATAAATTTTCTTTAAATGTCTCAGTATACTATACATCATAATAATAAGTTATAGTTAATCGTATAGTATCAAATTTTGTTTTATCATTTGGTATACGTATCTGATTTTGGTATCTATGTTTTGGTATCTTTGCTAAATTTAATTAATTTTCCACTATTATCTCGCATATTAATTTCAATGATGTTTATAGTTGAATACGAAACTGGAAGGTACATTGGATTCTTCATTTTTAATTGAACAATTTCTCCTTGATCATATTTTTTAATCCAAATAGATTTTAATAGTGGAACTCGAACATCTCCAACATTTATTGGTTCAATAATATTTGAATAAATGAACATTTTTTGATGATGATGTAATAATTTTGGAATTTTAGTGCATACAATAATTTTTTCTGTAAAATTTGAAAATTTTAATCATAAATATTTTGCTAAATTTGTGTCAAAAGATATATTTGAAATGTCATCTGCAAGTGTTATTTTGACCAATTCATTATTTTGAATTATCAATTCTTTAAAAGGAGAAGGATTAAATGACAACAAATGACTTTGTAATTCTGATAAAGTGTTTATGAATAAATTATCTTCAAAATATTTTTGAAATTTTTTATTTTTTTTCATAACTTATAATTATCCCAAACTGTTCCAAAACACCATTGTCTGTAAATTTTGGTAATTTTATTCGACAATGATCCTCTTCACAAATGATTGATGTAGATTTTAATCCAAAACTAAACGCGGGTTGAATATTGGGGAATGTTACTTTAAATGGAACATGTGGACATACAATAACCAAATTCTCATATTTTTCAATAAACATGTCAACATCTGGAGTATATTTAGGATTTGATAATTTATAAGTATGATTTTGATTATTTATTTTCAAATATTTTATTTCATTACCACTCTTTATCGATTCATATCGTAGACAAAAATTACTATAATACGGAAAACGATTATACACAAAAGTGAAAGCAATCAAAGAAACTTCCCATTCACCATCCAAGTACACAGGATTTACTTGTACATTAAAATTACTAGCCTCATTATTAGGATAAATAAGAGGACAACTATTACTAGGCAAAATCATATAAAACTGGTTTTCTTTCAAAATATTTATTTAATCAATTGAGATGAGGATATCCAAGTCGGAGTTTCGTATCCATACCACTTAACGTAGTATTGTTTTATTTACCAACATTTTTGGTTTTTTAAAATCTTTTGAATTTTAAATATTGTTGGGATTAGAATGACTTTGAGTTCCTGTTCGTAAAATTTTCCGCTGATTTCTTTATTCTCATGATCTGCTATTAAATACATTACAGGATTCTGTTTTGTATCTATTTTCTTTATTTCATATTCTTCATCGCTCCAATTGTTGTCAAAATTCTTGATGAACGGAGAAATACTGATTTTACTAATTCTTACATGATCACCAACCTTGTATTTTGGCTTATCGATTTTATCTTTCTTTAATGCTTGGTCTTTGTTGTTAATGCCAACTTTGTTGGTAATGTCAACAGGTCTGAGGCCATTTAATCCTTTATGTGGCGAATGATTTTAACTAAATAATTTTCGGTAAAACATGTATCCAAGTTTTATTACCTTGATGCACAAAGTATTTTTTCAATATTTCTCTCAAAGTTCGATTAAATCTTCCCACAAAACAAGCTTTGAATTGCGAGAATACTTAGTAATGGTTGGGTTTGATAACTTCTTTTATTTTGCTATTATAAAATTCTTTACCTAAAATAAATTAAATTAAATAATTAATTAAATTTATTACCCAAATCAGTTTGTAAATTGTGAGGTTGTCCGTATTTAAACAATTTTTTAATTGCAATGGCCATTTCATTAGCAGATTTAGTTTTTGTTGGAATAGCACAGGCATATCTACGGAAAACATCAATACAAGTTAAAATATATTTGTACTCCTTGTTGATTCTCGAATAAGGTATCATTTCCATTAAGTCCATTTGCCACAAATAATTGATTCCTCTTGTTTTGTATGGTCTGGTTGGGAATCTTTTCAACATTGGTTTATTTAAACTATATGCTAGTTGGTCGGTAACCATTTTTGAGTCTCTTTTTAGAATTAATCACTCTTTTTGTTAATTTTTCTACACCACAAAAACCATCTGGATCTTTTGGGTTTGTCCATATTGTTTTGAGTGGATTTTTGGTTAATGTTTCCTTCATTATTACAACAAGATGTTAAAATATTTAAGTCGACTTTATCTGGTTTAGAGTGTTGTAAACCCATTAAGATCTTAAGAATGAAATTGAACTAATTGCCGATAAAACTATAGGAATTAATGTACCCAAGAACCAACACTTTTGTTTATATATTATTCTTTTCATTAAACGTCTATTTTTAGTGTTTACCAATGATAAAAGGGATCTCTTATGTCTTTGTAATACCACTCTTTTAGCTTTACTAATAAAATTGCTATTCTTTTATTATTTTGAGCCTTTACCAATGCATTGAAATATGGTAGACTACGTTCAAATTTCATGTTCACTATTTACAATCAATTATTATTGTTTATAATTTGATCCACTTCTTTTTCTTTAAATTCTTCTTTAAATTCTTTTTTAGAATCTTCTTTACTTTGGATTTTGTTTTACGAATAACCTTTTTGGATTGAATTTCGTTTTTGACAAGTATTTTTTTAAATGACATGATTGATAATCATTTATTGTTTTCAATTTTGTTTATAAATTGTAACACCTTTTTCATTAAAAATATCTGTTTGGATACGTAAATCGTCACTGCACTGTTGTGAAAGTCAAAGAATAAATATCCGTGGGGAACACTTGTAGCATCTTAGAATGATTCAATAAAAAATTTTCTATTGTTCGGACAAGCTTGCCTGGCTAAGAAATCAATAATCGTTTGACCGCGAGGATTTTTGAAAATAACTAGGTATTGAACATTTAAATTACGAGTTCGATGACTTCCTCCTTGATGAAATAAATTTCGTGTTATGAAAATAACAGTAACTCCGCAATGTCTACTGATGTTTGTGAACAAGTTATTGAAATCTTTTTCCTTATTTGCTTCTTAATACAAATCATCTAAAATTATTACATCGCTTCGACGTAACGTAGATGACCAGTTTTTATCAAATCCCTTAACTATTGTCATTTTCCATTTACAAAATTTATTTTGCGTCAATTCATGTTCTTCGTCTGCGCACCTATACCAATATATTTTATTGAATTTTGATTTAAACATGTTTGATTGTAATAAATTACATAGAAATAAAGTTTTACCTCTACCACTTGGCCCTAAAATTTGATATACTGCATATTTCTTAATTCCATTTAATTTAATTTAATTTAATTTGTTTATAATTTGATAGATAGCAGAAAATGATTAGTAATATTAATTATAGAGGAAGATGTGAAATCTCTGGAATGAAGTTCCCGACCGGAAAACCATAACATATAGTGGATAGAAGCGGAAAATATCCAATCCTATTCTTCAAGAGCGGAAAATGTAGGATAATGAATTGCAAGAGATCATTACAGGAAGGGGATCTCAAATATCAGATTCAAGATTTATAAATTCAATCATTATCTTTGAACATTGACATTGGTTGTCGAATCAACTTGTATTATTTGTCTACAAAAACAGAAAACATTTACGAACCGGAACTGTTTCCAGCATTAAGACTTGTCAAGTATAATTCACTTTGTGTGAATGTTTTTGCAAGCGGAAAAGTTGTTGTCATGGGGATAAAACACTGAAATACAACAGTCAAGTACAAGAAATATTTAATTTTATAAAACTTAAAATTAATAATCTTAATACCGACGAAGAAATAATAGATTATTTATTAACCACTGATTGTTTTTAAATAGATTGAATTCTGACGATTGTAAAAATTAAAAAATTGTTGACGAGCAAGAAGCATACGTATTCGAAACAATTCTGATGAATATGGAAGAACTCTTTCTGAATATGAAAAACAAGCTTTAGTATTGTGCTCCTGAATATTTGGCTACACGGATCTATCAAATGACAGGAATCAACATCGAAGAAATTGTACGGATGCATTGCGAATCAGTTCAAGGATCTGATTTGAAATGTTTAGATGACTGCATTGTTTGTGCAGATCCCTCAATGTTGACTAAGTTATTAATTGGTTGAATTATTATTATTATTATTATTATTATTATTATTATTATTATTATTATTATAATTATTATTTTGTTAACACTAAATTTCTTTGAAAATTTGATCGTTATCAACATATATAAAAAAATCTTTGTAAAAATTACACTAAAAATTCTATTTTAAAAACAAATATAAAACTTTATTATTTTACAATCATGTTTCAAAAATTTATCTAAAAAATACAACATAAATTTGAATTAGAAAAATGCGCTAAACATTTTAATTAAAAAACGCGCCAAAATTTGAATTTAAAAAAGAAATTGTGCGCACAAAAAATTAATTATCTTGATTACATAATTATGTAATCAAGATAATTAGTGATTAATTATGTAATTACGTAATTAATCCGTCGCAAAGTGGGGGGAGGGGTCAGGTTCCAGTGAGCTCCTAACTACCTACTCATGCCACTTGACGTAATAGTGTTTATCCTTGCCTTTATATTTTGATTTCAGAATCTTTTTAATTCTAAAGACGGTGGGTGGTGGGATAACCTGAAGTTTCTGTTCATAAAGTTTGCCTTGGATTTCATTATTATCGATATCGGTAATGACATACATGACTGGATTTTGTTTTTTATTAATCTTTGATATTTTAAAAACTTCATCCCTCCAGTTATTGTAAAATTTTTTAATGAATTGCGAAGCTGATATTTTATTTATTCGAACATGGTCACCAACTTTATATTTGGGTTTCTTAGTTTTATCTTGTGATATTTTCATATCATTTGTTACATCAATTGCTCTCAATCCTTTTAAACCACGATAGGATGAATGATTGTAACTATGAATTATTTTCGGTAAAACATTTATCCAGGTTTATTACCTTGTTGCACAAAATATTTCTTCAATCGATCTCTTAATGTTCGATTAAATCGTTCCACGTGTGCAGCTTTGAATTGAGAAAATAGAGTAATGATTTACTCCCTTGATAATTTCTTTAACTTTGCTATTTTAAAATTATTTACATAAAAATATCATAAATTAAATAAAATTAATTAATTTCTTACCTAAATCAGTTTGTAAGTTGTCAGGTTTACCATTTTTAAACATTATTTTTTTGCAGATGCCACATCATTAGCGGATTTGTTTTCAATGGTAAAGTGCGGGCAAATCTACTGAAAATATTGATACATGTCAGTTTTGTATTCCTTATTGATTTTCAAATATGGTATCATTTCCATCAAATCCATTTGCCATAAATCATTAATACCATGTTTTATATGTTCTAGTTGGAAACCATTTCATCATTGGTTTATTTAGGCTGTATGCCAGTTTGTCTGATAACCACTTTTGTGTTTCCTTTTTCTTATTCGCAACTCGTTTCTTTAACTTTTCTATTCCATGGAAACCTGCGGGGTCTTTTGGGTTTGTCCATATCTTCTCCATTGCAACAAGAAGATTTAAAATTTAATACAAGATTAGGTATTGATTGTCCTATTGTTTATGAAGATTGGTTATGTTATTGTTTATGCAGAGATACCTATTACTACACCTAATAAAGATAACGCAATAGGTAACAATGCACCTATAAAATCTCGTTGCTTAAATAAAAATTTTCGCATCAATCGTTTATTTTTTGTATTCACAAAGGATAAAAGTGATTTTTTGTGGTTGTTTAATACAAGCTTTTTCGATTTGCTAATATCAACATTGCCGCACACAACGTTAACAATGATTTCAAGCAAATCATCAATAACAAATGAAGGGAATGATTGTACAATACTTGATCTTTTCAAGACTGGTGCTTTAATCAAAGCATTAAAATATGGTTGTAATTTCATTTTTAAAAATATGTTATCATTACATTTTGTGTATAATTTAATCCATTTTTCGGTGTTGTGAACAGTTTTTTCTTAATTATTTTCGATGTTTGTTTTTTTTAAGTGTTTTCTTTAATGATTTCTTTATAATTTTCTTTACAGATTTCTCTTACTAGATTTCTTTACTAGATTTATTTCCGGTTTAATTAAAACTTTTTTAAATCCCATTTTTATTTAATTAGTCAATTAGTTTAATTTTGTTTATAAACTGTAACACCATCCTTATTGAAAATATCTGTTTTCACCCGTATATCATCAGGACATTGCTGAGTAAAATCGAATAATAAATATCGATGTGTTATTTTGGTTGCATCTTGAAACGATTCCATTAAAACGTTGCGATTGTTGTGATATGGTTTTCTTCCAAGAAACTCAATAACAGTTACACCTCTAGGGTTTTTGAAAACAACTAGATATTGAACATTTAAATCACGTGTTCGATGTGAGCCACCCTGATGAAATAGATTTTGGGTTATAACAATAACTGTAACACCTTGATGTCTACTGATTTTTGTAAACAAATTATTAAAATCTTATTCTTTGTTTGCTCTCTAATACAAGTCATCAATAATAATTACATCACCATGTTGTAATCTACATTACCAATTTTTATCAAATCCCTTTACTATTGTCATTTTTTACTGTTCTTAGGTTAAACCATGTTTGTCATCTGCACCTCTATTCCAATATATTTTATTGAATTTTGATTTAAACATTGTTGATTGTAATAATTTACAAACAAATAATGTTTTACCACTTCCACTTGGGCCTACAATTTGATATACCGCATCATTTCTTAATTCCGTTTTTAATTTGTATAAATACAGTTTTTGTTTATTTTATTCATTTAAATGAACTCTTTCTAAAATCATATATGAAGATTAATATTTCATAATTGTTTAATTATGTTGTCAAATATAAATTATAGGGGAAATGTTGATGTTTTCTGCTGGAAAACCTCAACAAATAGTTGACAAAAGTGGAAAATATACAATAATATTTTTTAAATCTGGAAAATGTCGGATAATGGGGTGTAAACATTCAATCACAGTCGACGACTTGCAATATAAAATCAGTAACTTAGAATTACAATCAATTACAGTTACTGCAGATCTTAAAACATAAGTTATTTTACCTGATTTATCAAAGTAATGAAAATGTTTCGATGAACCAGAACTTATTTCCAGCTTTGAGATATATTAAGTATAACCCTCTATGCGTTAATGTGTCTAGCAGTGGTAAAGTAGTTATACTTTGTATAAAAACATTGGATTATGAATTTATTGCTGAAGAAATCAATAACGATATAAAATCAGTTATTGACTACGTGGAATTTTGTAAATTTTTCTTATGAACAATGTATGTATCAAAATAATACTAGAACAAATTATTTAAAATGACAAATTTATCTGCAAACGGTAAATTATTTATTATCAATTATTTAATTAATCTTTGCTTTTTAGAGAAGTTAATACAAATCTTTATTGGAAAGGTATGAGATCTATATCCGAATTTACTAAAAGATTTAATTTATTGGGCCCCAGAGATTATTCAATTCAGAATATTGATGGCCACTAAAATAGATCTAAGTGTATTACTTGTAAATCATTTACAAACCTTGGATCAAGAGCTTGCCCCTGTTGATAACTATGTATGCCTGTATTGTTGTGAAGGATGTACTGACAGAGAGAAAAAAATAACATTTGGTTGTTACGAAAAGAACTAAGAAAATCTCACTTTCCATCAATTGTAGATGAATAATAAATCTTGTGTTGAAATTTGTTATATTATTTGTTGGTAATAATAATAATAATAATAATAATAATAATAATAATAATAATAATAATAATAATAATAATAATAATAAAATTTTGTGCAATATAAGTGCATGATTCACACATGATCGAATTTGATTGGTTACACACACAATTTTACAGGTATAAAAGAGAGATGAAATGTAAATTCATTCATAATTTTGAAAATGAATACCAAGAATAAGCAAATAGATGTCCAACCAGTGCAAATGTATCATTACTATAAGATGTATTTTTTGAAGAATGAAATCTCATATGAATGCACAAATCCAGTGAAATTGATCAAGTCTCAATATTCAAGTTTCAACGCACAGTTATCAAAAGAAGATGTTGTTACAGTAAATAAAGTGTTAATGAAAATTAAAAAGAATCTAAGTTTCAATGAAAATATATTCATCAACCATCGAATTGACAGTTTTCATGATGCCTTTGAAGAAATCGGATATAAAGATGGGTAAAGTTGGTTTGTCAATATGATAATCCAAGGTTATAAAATAGATGAAAAAGATGTCATATCGCCAATCTGGAAATTAGTCAATGCTCTGTTTTTTCTAGGATGTTAATATGTGAATAAATGTATTATTACTAACAAGTCTTTTTATTTTTTTTATGTAAAGTTTTTAAGTTTAGAACAAGCATCAAAAATTACGACTATAGGAATCAACAATTTTAGATGAATGTTGAAGTTGGTGACGTAATCAATAGTTTTATAAAGTTTTTGAAGTTGTAATTAAACAGTCTCTTTTATCATCAATAATAAAAATGATTTTGAATACCGATATTTTATCAAGAACTCAACCAATTTATCAACACTTTTCTCTTAATTTGCAAAAGTTAAAGATAAAGACCGTGAACGATAAATCAATCCTTTCACCACATTTCTCTTATACTTAAATTTACCAAAGCTTTCTGGAGAAGCATAAAGACCAGTATCAGTTGGTTTTTTATAAATATCTGTCTCATAATGTTTATCGTTGTGTTAAATTAACAATTCCAAAAACGCTATCGATGACTTTCTATCCGTTTCACATGTGAATCCAAAGTTCTAATGTAAACTGTTCATAAAATGCAACCTTTACGTGTTTCTGATTTTTAAATACAAGAAAAATATCAACCACATACCTTTTATAAACATTGGGTTTCTCAAATTGGAAAGAAGCAATTTTCTTTTCTAAACTAGACAAAAATATTGATGCTACCCATATAGCGACTCCGTCTATTTGTTCATACCATTCATTATTGAAAATAAAATTAAATTTGAAGTAGCAAATTCAAGAAGTTTACGAAATGTCCTTCTATCCAAAATGTGATGTTCAGAAATCTTTCCACCACACAACGCACAACATAAGTCAATTGTTTCAACCAATGGTGAATTCGTAAACAAACTGCAAACATCAAACGAATTTTTAACTTTGTTTATACTTCGTCTTTTTAACTGTGTAATACTAGAAACTAATTCAAACCTATCTTTACAGTTAAACTCTGATCGCACTTACGATTTTAATAATCTATCCAAAAGCTTTGTTTTTTTTACATTGGCCAGTACCAACCATCGGCAACACTGGTTTGGGAGTTACACCATCTTTATTGGTTTTTGGAAGCCCATATATTTTTCTCTGGCTGGGATCTTATTGAACGAATAGGTTTACCTACCTCTTATTAATTAGATAATTCTCCATAAAACCATTCAACATTTTTGTTCAAACTCTTCATCCTTAAAAGGAGGCCATTTTATATTCTTCCAACCATTTTTTAATTTAACGAGCTAGGGAGCATTTAACACATAACTAACAAATAACTAACCCATTTCCATCATTAAACTTACAAAAATTAATACTTTTCTTGGCTAAGTTCTTTGAAATCATAAAATCCCCAATATTCTGATTTTTGTTTTTATCAATATACTCCATCGTACTTGCACTTAACGAGCTCTTCAGATAATTAAAATTTATGTCTTTCCTCGATTGAGATATATGAAAATATAATCTTTCAATCTTTGCGCACAATGACTTGGATCCTCCTTTATTTTACTCAACTATTTTACTCAAATTTATCACAGTATTCTCAACACTAAATCTAGAAATCTCAAATACTTTCCTCAAATTTGTCAATTTTTATTATGAGAATTTAAGTATATATTTAAAAAGTAAATAATAATTGTAATTATTGATTATGTAAAATATTATTAAAATAATATTTTCAAATTAACATAATGTTTTGTAAATGTTAAATAATAAATTTAGTAAATTAATGTGACTTTTAAGTATAAAATAAAATCCGTCCTTCTGAAAATATCAATAGTTTACTTTTAAAAAAATTCTCAGAAATATTGTGTGTTTGAATTTCCTGAAATAAATTATTTTCAGTGTTATTAATGGATGTTATAAATACACAAGCTGCCGTAGCTAATATTGCGACTACGATGACCAATTTTATTAAAGCGCCAGAAAATTATGAAATTGGATCATATATTGAAGATTTTATCAAATAATCCGAAAGATTATTTGACCTGATATCAATTACAGAATAATTCAGAGGAAAATTTGTATGACGTTTTTATCAACAGATGCCATAAAAAATACGATTCAACGAAAGAGAAACAGAACTACAGCAATAGACTGAGAAAAACGTTTAAAAGACCAATGAATTTAGTCCAAGATTTGAATGAAGCTGCTTGTGGTTTCTGTAAGAAAATTGAAAAACTAACCGAAAAGATTTTACGTCACCAGTTATATATAGTAGAATTGCAAAGATTTTTAATTTTTAACTCAATAAAAGATTATGATTTAAAAAATATTTAAGAATGAGTGACTATAAATCTGTGGAAGAAATCAGAGCAAGAATAAAGAAACATGAAAAGGGGAACAACGAATTCAACAGAAACAATTTTTCAATAGCAGCCATGAAAGCAAATGTGAGATTTGTAGATGTTGCTAGAAAAACAACAACATGGCCACAGAAAACAAACACAGAGTCGATTAGAGAAACAGCTGAATTTTATGGATCAAACACGAAATTCCAAACAAACTCTATGACAAGGAAAGATTCATAAATAACAACCGGTCAAAATTCAAATGCTGGGAATGCCAAGGAGCGGGACATAAACGTTTAGAGTCTCCAAATGTGAAATTTAACCACTATCGAAAGTCAAATTATTTCAAACACCAATGCTTCGAGCTGCACGGAAGAATAAATCGCCAATATCAGAAAGCAGTTGCTGCAATATAGGATGAAGAAGGAAATGGGCTAAAATGTTTAAACAGATATTATCCACCACGGAGGAGGTGATCAGATCTATGCAATAAGTGTAAGCAAGGTATTGAGAAGGACAGTATGTATGAATTTAATGATGATTGTTTGATTGCTATGTTGTTTGATAAACATGTATATATAAATGACGATTGGATGTTGTAGGGTTTGCTATTGACTGTGATAAATCTTTTTTATGTTGAGGATACCTAAATAACAAAACAAAAATAATTATTAAATGCTTAAAATGATTGGGGTAATGATGATAAATGAATGAGGTGTTGTTCTGGAACTCAGTAAAACAAAAAAGAAGAGATGAAAAGAAAATCAATGAAAACAGACAATTGAAAATAGGAAGGTCATTCATAATTAATAAGTACAAGTGCAAAGGAAGGAAAACAAAAACAAAAACAAAGTTAAAATTATCGTGTTATCTCGGGAGAAAGAAAAAGATATCATATTGGGAAGCCAAGGAATGGCATTGTCAAAAAATTGTTTATCTCCACAACTATCAGAAATCACAGAGTGCACAGAGAATTTAAATTATGAAACTATTGAAAATGAACTTTGGCTGGAAGATATAGCATTGAATTCTAATGTAATGATAGTTCTTTGGAAATTATTGATCAAATTGAATGTACCCACTACAAAATATGTTGTTTTGAAAAAAATGATGTTGTTTACTCATTTAATAAATATTGTGTTTCCAACCAACTAGTTTTATTGAAAGAATAGAAAATTGTATTTGATGATCATAGTAAATTTTATTTCAATGTTATCGAATTTTACGAGGATTAATATTCATTTATCTTTTGTTCGGAGCAAAGTTATACGGTATGAATCTATAGTCATTACAGAAAATATTATTAATTTAAATTTACTGTTACCTAAATGTGATATTGCACTAATTGCAAAAAATGATGAAGTTATAATTGATTCTGAATCTTTATCTGAAGCTATAATGATCCAAAAGGAATATAAAGTATTCTACAAAGAATAATATTACAAGTAACACATTTAATATTATATATATCATTATCAAACTAATCTGGACTCATTTAAAAAATTGGAAAATAAACGTACCGAAGAGATTATTTGATATCATTTTGAGTACATCAACTTGCATATGAAAGATCGTATTTGCCTTCCTATGATTTATCAATTAATCTTATAGACTATATAAACCAAATAATTAGAAATTATTATTTTACCCTAAATTTGAATTTTAGCTATAATTAATGACAATATTTAAATTTTTCAGAAAAATATTGAATTATTGAGAACTGATTTGAGTTAAACTGGTATGATCAAATATTTGGTAAATTTGAGTAATGAGATGTATTCAAGCTTCAATAGTTTAAACGGTCAAATGATCAAAAGTTTTATTTTTGATATTATGTAGAGAACGATGAGCTGAATAAAAATGCCAATTGAACTATGGTTGTATTTTCTAAAGGTTCGAAATTACAAAGGATCGAACATTGACCAAAAAAAATTATTTTTGAAATGTTTTAGAGGACGGTGAGTTGAGTCAAGAAATGGACATTTGTATGTTATTTTATTATCTTCAGATAAAAATTGATAGTTGTACGTATTTTTATATTGTAATTTTTAATTTTTGTAATATCATCCTCCTCTCTCGAAAGTTTAAAAGTAGATTGTGTAGCATGAAAAGCGTTTGAAATGGGGGGCATGTGATACCCAAATGTTATTATAAAATAGAGGAGTGTTGCTAATGGCCCCAACACTCTTGTAGAATGTCAAGCGTTGATGAAAAGGGGAAAATATTTATAAAAACACTTTCAG
This sequence comes from Schmidtea mediterranea, assembly GCA_022537955.1. Classification (NCBI taxonomy): domain Eukaryota; kingdom Metazoa; phylum Platyhelminthes; order Tricladida; family Dugesiidae; genus Schmidtea; species Schmidtea mediterranea. The sequence goes on along the minus strand of CM039680.1, from coordinate 156,504,413 downwards.
GGAAAACTATAGCGATAAATGTGGAGTTAATTAATAATATTGAAGATTTAAGGGAAAAACTTCAAGAAAAAGAAGGAATTCCCCTTGATCGGCACCGATCAAGTTTCACCGGAAAACAATTGAAAAATGCGGGTCGTTGAGTGATTATGCCATACAGAGGGGGTCAACAATACCGTTATTGATGAGTTTGAAAGGAGAAAGTGAGGCAGATGGAAAGGAGCTCGAAGAAGATTTGGCGAACAAACGATCGACGAAGTATAGACTGACAAAGCTTAGGAACAAGTGGTTAAAAAAAATTAGCGCTCCAGATGCTACAAGTTCATTACAGATTTATCAAGATGAAATGGAAAAGTGGTCGAGCGGTTGGAGCGAATGATTCTGTAAGGGAACAGACTCAAAAAGCACGAGGCAGTTTCCTGTTTTGAAGTCGATCTAAATGGATCGAAGAGAAAAATGAGAAGTTGGAAGAGCTTATGATCTCAAAAGCTAATGAATCGATCAGATTCGAGAAAGGATTGGAAACAGGAGGTCGGAGACGGCTAAACAGTAAAAGAAGTTGAATCATTTTAAGCCGCTTACCATTCCAACCTTTAGTGGGAGACAAAGTGACTATGAGTCATGAAAAAATGCATTTAATGTGTTCATTGATGAGGCAGAGGCAGAAGATGTAGAGAAAATGTTGCATTTGAAGAGCTACTTGAATGTGGAGCCACTCAAGTTGATTGAAAACCTCGGATATTCAGCAGAAGCCTACAAAACCACAAAAGAGAAGCTGGAAAGACGTTATGGAGGAGATGAACGAAATTATATGGTTATAATGGATCAGATTGATTTTTTTTTTATTTATTTATTTTTTTTTAATTTTTTTTTAAAAAATTTTATTTCAACAAAAAAAAACAGCCTTTCGGCTAAATATGCGAGCGATGCTCAGCACTTATTACTCTTCTGTTTTATTCTTTCTACACAAAACTGCAACGTCGATTATTCACCAGCATTGCCTCGTAAAAATTCCTATGTGACTAAACGGGAGGGATACTTTTTGTGAAGGAAATGTGCTCCCGGTATATGTGATAACATGCAATCACCGCATCTGAACATGCTATCTTGGCTAATGCTATGATTTCAGTCTTTGTTAATCCGATCTTTGAAAGTGTAGCATTGTTCTTCTTGTCCCATGTGCCTAGGCATCCAATAACCACAGCAGATATAGTGGTTGTTTGATTAAATGCCTTTCCAATCTGCATAGCTAAATCTTTATACTTAACATAGTTATTTTCTCGTGCTTTTTCGAAACCTTCAATTGAGTCATAAGGTACCTTTAGGTCAAGGACATGTATGTCTCTATTCCCCTTAGACTTAATCACCATATCAGGTTTCAGCTTTGTTGGAATTGAGACATATTTCGGAGATTTTTCAACATCTATCTCAAAACCAATTTTCTCCAGGAAACTAACTATGCCTAGTAATACATTCTCATGCTTAACTCTTCTAGCATTCGGTTTAGCTTGGCAGTGGTTAAACACATGTGCCTGAGTCTCCTCATCAAGATTGCATAGCCTGCACTTTGTGTTAATATTGTATTTTAGGCGATATGCTCCATAGTTTAGATTTAGCAGGTTATTTTTTGCACGTACTAAGAAATAGTATTGCGCATCATTAAGTGTATCATTTGCTATTAGATACTTAGCAGTTATACTATCTCCGATAGAGGCAGCAATGTGTCCCTGCACTCTCATTTTGCACCATTGTTCAGCATAATGTAGACCTATAAAATTATGAAGTTCTTTTGAAAGAGTGTTGAGGTTTTGATTATTAATGTAAGAGATCCTCTTCTTATATGTTATCTCAAGTGTGAAATTATCTTCTATAAATTTTAATTTCACATATATACAAAATTTTCTCTTAAGGGATTGCACCGACTTTTGAAACTTTACAAAGAATGAGGATTTGGGGAATATCTTATTGAACTCGCAATTCATCCAACTGAGTCCAGCTTCAAAGTTCCCATTTCCTCTAGATTGTGCTAGCTCTGCTATTAGCATTTTTTGAAAACTGATGTTGGATGAGTTAAATAGTCTTGTAATTCCAGTAATGCTCTGTATCAGATACTCATCAATAGCAGAAGTGACACCAAGACCTCCCAGCTTGCAATTGTTATTCATTGCCTGAAACTTATCTCCAATCATGGTCTTTAGGAGACCCTTGATCTTTTGATCAAAACCTAACTGCTTTTCACGTCCCTGTGTAATTCTGTTTTGATCACAGTCAAGGATTCTGTGACCTATTACACAGTTACGCAAAGAAAAGATAAGCTTCGAATGAATGAAGATCTTGTACGCATTCAGTTTTTGTGATGGATGCAGGTATGATCCAAAAAGAGATTTGGTCAATGCTAGTGCCGAATCAAGTCGTCCATCTATATCTTGATTTCGTTTGTTGGAGAAATCTACCCCCAGATATCTATATTTGTTATTCTCGGATATCATTGGTATCTCTTCATTATATAGATACAGCCTATTTATATCCACATTAATGTCATTGAAAGACAAATATCCAGATTTTGATGATTTGAATTTTAAGTTTGCAAAGGCTGCTAATTCCACAGTGCTTTCTAATGATTTCTTGATTCCCGAGTAAGAGTCCGAAAGAAGAACCAGGTCATCAGCATATGCCAAGACACTGATATTCAAGTCATGTAGAAAGAAAGGATATCTACTTAAAATGGACTTCAGGATGTAGTCAATAGACAGGCAGAAGAGTGTCATTGACAATGGACAACCCTGTTTGACTCCCTTAGTTATATTTACAGGTTCAGATAAGGCTCCTTGACAGTCAAACATAGTCTTAACATCCATATATAGCTCTTTTATTAAGTCCACTGTTTCACTCTTCAAACCCATACCAGCCAGTATATACCAGATCAGGTCATGTGGTAGAGAACCAAATGCATCAGTGATATCAAGCCAGACAATATGAAGCTCCGTTTTACATCGTTTAGCCCTGTCAATTGCAATGTGTATAGTTGCATTATGCTCAGCATATCCATCCGGAACACCTATTGCCTTTTGGTTCTGGCTAATAAGGCTGCCATTCCTGATCCAATATAGTAGGCGGTTATTCAGCAATGTTGTAAAAATTCTATAGGCTGTGTCCATGATCGCCAGTGGTCTCCATGAGTTAGCTCTAAAGCTTTCAGATAATTTTCCAGGCTTTAAAATCATGACAGTTCTATATAGCTTCCATCTTTGTGGGCATATCTTATTACGTAATATGCAATTGCATATTGCTGTTATTAGTTCATGTTTTGGACTAATTTTCTTCCAATCACCACCTGTAATGAGATCCATTCCAGGGGCAGAGCTATCCAAGTTCCTCATGATATGGGACATGGTTTTGCAATCAGTAAAAACATCAGAGTCCTCATCCTTGTAGAAAGGCAGGATTATCAAGGACGTACTTGATACTGGACAATCCTGATTTGCAAATGTTTTTAAAAACTTGGCCATAGGTGGTCTGTGATCTACATCGCTGCTTTCCCATATTTTTTCAATTTCTATTTTCTGATTAATTTGAAACTTTAGCCTTTTAACACATAGGAGTTCCGCAGCTTTTTTCTTTTGTAGATGTATTAAATCACTTTTTGGTCTATTCTCCTTGAAATACTTTTTAGGATTTAACCTTCCATTTATCCTTTCAATTTCATTTAGTATTTCTTCACAGGTAATGGTGTCAAGGTTTACTTGGTATATGAGGTCTTCTATGAGTACTCGATAATTCCTGATATCACTTTCAGGAAATTTTGCACAATTATATTTTCTGATAATCGGTCTCATTGCCTCTTTCATAATATTTATATCTGGTATGGTAATTGATGTGTCTGATATTAGGCATTTCGTGCAATTGAAGATTATAGAAGTGTCAATGTATGGTTTGAATATTGCCAACTTATGTTAGGATATTTAACTGATAAAGAAGAAATTAGACTATGTTTTGAAGTTGCTATTGCTCAAGTTGAGACTCATTTAACCAAAGAATACTTAATTTGGGGGACTTATCTTATTTATGAAAAGTCACTTTTTGTAGATGATGGTAGTAATGAACAAAAGGAACGAATATATAAATTATATTTAAGAAAATTATCTCTCTTTTACAAAGTAATGATGAAACATTAAAAGAAATTCTTGAGTGGAATCAAGAGAATAAGGAATGGGAAAATCAAATCCAATCCTTTATTCTGATATTAGATTGTTCTCGATAAAATGATAAATCATTGTCTTTGTTCTCTAAAACGTATCACTCAAACGACGTGTCATAATGTATTTGTTCCAGGCGACTTCTATCTCGCTGCTACCATATAGTTTGTACTGTCCCATATTTGATGAAAAAACAAGTAACAGTTAGTATAAAATCATCAAAATTCATGATGTAACATATTAGAAAAAGTCAATATTAGGCTGATATTACCCATTAAGTTAGAAAATATTTCAATTTATTTAGATCTTTTGTGACATTTGATTTGTATTTGATAGCTAAATAGATTTATCTTTCTTTTCTAAATAAAACGAGTGCATTTTATGGTTATGTTGAAAGAATCAATAAATTCTTCTAATATTTAAACAAACATCTAGAAAACTCTGGAATTCATTTAAATGGAATATGGTGAATATTTTTTTTCTATTCACTCACATTGGAATAAGTGGGAAATTCTCATTTGAAACTAATCTTCAATGGCATTACCCAATCTCTAATGGCTGCTAATTTCAATTAGTTTAAAATGTCAGCTTTTTTTACTTTTCAACCTATCCATTGAAATTAGTATAAATTTGCTCAGTAGAAGCCAGATTTTCCCCCTGTGATATTCCACTTTAGAAACGAGATGATTTTGACTCAGGAATTTTCGATCAAACATTTTAATGGAAAGGGAGACGAAAGTAAATCGGAAAAATTAGAAAAAGTCTAAAAATAGATTTCTCGAAGAATCTGCAATTATCCGGCTGTGTGGGCAAGCTGTAGGGTAAGCAGAGCAACATTGGAGAACAATGGCCAGCAATTGAAATTTGATCTGATAACTTATCCATTATGTTCAACTAATTTAATTGCTGTACGCACTGAAATTAGTATGAAAACTGAATGGTCGGGATGGGACCGGTGAATTTATTATCTTTCCATCAAATTTCAATTTTTATAAAATGAAGCTTTTTCATCAAAATTAGTTCATGCTTTAGATTGAGGTTTCCTTGCGTTAGGAAATGCTATTGCCACATGATCTCAGTATTCTGATGCACTACAAGGGGTGACTTGTTTTCTTTTTGTTTTAGTTTCATAGAATATCAAAAATGGAAAAGATAATTTAATTTCAAGAAAACTGCGAAAATTACCATTATTTTCTGTATAATCCAAAAATCTTTTCCTTTCTGCAGTAGCTTTCCAAGAAAATGATTACTAACTCATATCAAATAATAAGTTAAGATTTATTGAATTTGGAAAAACTATGGAAAATTTACTAGGTTTTTTTTGTCCAATTTTAAGCAATTCTATCTAATCAGTTTTTTAGACTCCATTTTTGAATTCAATTAGCTATTAGCAGAAAAATGAGTACTTTACTCGATGGATACATGTATGATACTTAAATTACATGTGGAAATTTAACCAATAGGAAATATCAAATCCAGCCGAATATATTTCCTCTCATCTAACCTTAAAATTGTTTCGCTATTTATAGTTAAAAAGTCAACAAAAATTGTACGGCAAAAATTATCTGCCTATAAAAGATTTAATTTGGAAATTTGGTCTAATCGTATACGAGATAGTAAACAGCCATTATTTCGACTATACGGTTGCGTATTATATACTTGTAGGATTATACATATAAAATAAACAAGTCACATTTTAACTCTTGAATCAATTTTGATATTTTAAATCATATTTACAATAGATAAATGTTTCAAAGCTAAATAATTAATTACAGATTCTGAAATTATTTTCAATTTTGATGCTGCAGCAATCGTGTGACTCTTTCAAATTTTAAGACCATCCTTTGATGATGTTCGTTCTCTACGTTGTACACAAAGAGATAATAATCAGTTCTAAATTGCGAGGTTTTCTAAATGAATGGTAGTGAAGGCAACCAAAATTTTGCTTAGGGCTAAAAAACAATTCATAGATTTTAGGAGGATTTTATCCATTCCTGCAATGTTGTCAGATATAATAATAATCTGTGTGTTTTTCGAAAGATTTTTGGATAGATAAATTTCAAATATTCTCCATGAAATTGCAATTTATTTATACATTCCTTAAAATCTTTACAAAAACAAGCAAGTAGTGAGTTTTGTTCTCTTTGGATTACAAAAGAATAACTTATTCCTGAAGTGATGCCATATAATGATGAGTCAATGATTGGATTGAGAGTGAATCAGATGTTGATATGAGTCACGATCTTTGTTCTACAGTGAATCAATATTCTGATTTTTCCAGAAATAAAAAGAATTGAACAAGTTTTAAAATTTAACAAATATTTTTTAAATATAAACAATTAAATAGACTTACCAATAATTTAATTACAATAATACGCCTTTCCAACACACGTTTACGATATATTTCGATAGATTCAAAATCTACATCCGGTAAGAGATCAATCAAAATATGTTTAAATAATATTATAAGGACTTTTTTTGTTTTTCACCTCTGATATCTTTTATATTTAAATAAATTATTACTTTCAATATTTTATATTTTTTAAAATTTTAAAATATTTTAAATAACTTTTAAAATTATATTTTATTTAAAATTAATTTTATATATTAAAATTTGTAAATAATAGTTTTTATCTCAATTTTAACAATCAAACTATTTCAAAACATTCAAAATCTCCGTAATCAAATCATTTTGCACATTAGCGAGATTTGAAAACAATCAAACCTGTGTCTTTGACTTATTAATGTACATATTTAATACTTACACGAATTAGAAAAATCTTTGAATCTAAATTTTCAAACTTTTTTACTTAACCCCTGTAAAACTTTCCGAGTACGGAAATGCCAATATAAATGTAGGTTCATCATTCTTACATACACTATTAATATTATTTACATCAACAATCGATTTACTACTATTAGTCAAATTACAATTAGAAATTTTCAAACATAGATTCTTGAGATTCTAATTAAAGATATTAACGGTCTCTATTATCATCATTAACAAAAATGATTTCGAATAGCCATTCTTTATCAAAAACTCAATCAATTTATCAATACTTTTTACTGAATTTTTAAAAGTAGAATATAAAGACGATAAACGATAAATCACGCTTACACTTAAATTCATAACAAAACAGTTTTTAACAAAGTATTTTTTCCGAACAAAGAAATATCCCCCTTGACTAAGTCAGAACCACTCCCTCATGCAAGTATCTGATTTTTAAATGACCGAGCCTTTTTATATCAAAAATATATAAACAAAAAATGTATTTGTTTTTATTTTCTACAAATTAAGAGGTTATCTCATGGCCACAATTTTTGGTGTGTATATAGAGGGCTCTATTCAGTAGCGGTACCTAGACCATAGTGGATCATATAAGAGAAGAAAACCTTAAAGTTAAATGGTTATTAATCTTAAATAGTTACAATTTTTGAAAATTATATGAAGACATATACAAAGATATACAAATTATGCGCATAAAAATGCAATACACTTGGCTAATAAAGATATTACAATACATATCCATAACTTACAAAGACAGTGCATTTTATATGTGTAACAGTAATGAAGCGTCCATGGAAGCAACGGAAGCAAAGCTTCCCTTACAGTTTCCAACTTTTTTTCCCCAAATTTCCTTTAAAATGTTATAGGTCAAATGATATTTTCACAGAAAGAACAACATGATGAAATTGTAAAGAAAAAAAAGGAATCAATTTATAATTACTTTTACTGATTTGCCAGTTAATACGTAGAACAAAATTTCTTATAGTAGGTCGATACATATTTAATTATAAATAATTATAATATAGCTGTATACTTTTGTTTCTCATATGCAATCAAGGGAATCAATTTTAAAATTACTTCTATCAATTTTGTTAATATTTAGAACAAAATTTTTATAGTAGGCGGTGCATATTTAATGATACAAATTTATGCTATAATGAAAAGCGGTGACCACAATAGCCTTAAAGCAAAATTAATGACCTTTAATTTTTCATTAATTTTGGTACGTTACACGTTTTCTCATATAATTGACCACAATGGACTTTTACAAAATTTCGTCAATTTTTCGTTAAACTTAGGCACCTTAATTTTGTACGGTTTAAACCGTACAAAATTAATGGGCAACCTTTTTTCATACGATATGATTAATTCCATTATGGTTGTGTTTAATTTGCATGAGTTTTGACAGTAATTAATCAAAATGAAATGAAATGAACGAAAAAAAAACAAAAAAAAACACAAGTTGTTAATTTTGTTTAAGGCTATTGTGGTCACCGCTAAAGTGATACAATTTATTCTAATTAGTATATTTTTGTTTTTTCATATGCAAGGAATCAATTTTAAAATTACTTCCAGTTTTGAGTTAATAGGAAAAATAAATTTCGCAAGGTAGTTTTATTTTAATTTTTGGTAGCAATAGTGATTCTTAACGGTTTATGTTTTAATTGTTTTTTATCGTTATTCATATTTTAAAAGTTAAATTGATTTTGGTAAGCATTTTGAATATCCTGCAAATAATATTATGAACTAAATATAATACCCTATTTAACAGAACTTTATTGAATAAAAGTAATATGGAGGATGATAACTGCAATTGCATAATTAAAAAGTTATTTGCAAAATCATTTGGTTCAAGATTGTTTGATGATAAAATGTAAATAATTAAGAATGGCAAGCCAACACCATCTTTGGAAAATTTAAGAACCAGAACAAAAAAATGTGACCGACATTTTTCAACAATAAGTATCAACAAATGGAATGGTTAACAGGGTACAAGTCATTTTGTGCCCTATATTGTTGGTCATGTTTTTAATTTAAACAGAGAAAAATGTATGGAATGTCAAAGTTGGGTTTTCTGATTTAAATAATTTTGAAATGGCGGTAAAAAGGCACGCAGCTTCAACCTCACATCTACAGTGTATGATTGCTTTGAAAAAATTTGGCACTCAACAGGGAATTGAGAATCAAATGGATACAATGAGAAACATTTCTGTGCAGCAGTTTAATGAAACAGTTAAAAAAATAAACAGATCCTTAGTTGCTTAATTTATGTCATGGGCTTTCTAGGACAACAGGAATTGACCTTTCGTGGAAATGATGAATCAGCAGCTTCAATTAACAGAGGAAATTACATTGAAATCATAAATTTACTTTCTCAATATAATCCACTTTTAAAAGAACATTTGGATAATGCCACTGTTTTTTCCGGATTATCAAGTGATGTTCAGAATGATCTAATCAATGCTATTTCTAACGTAGTGACTGAAAAAATATTGAGTGAGATTAAAGAAACCGATTTTGTGTCGATAATACTGGACGAAACAACAGATCCATCGAACAAATCGCTGTTAGCATTTGTTTTAAGATATGTTTCAAATGACGGTGCCATTTTAGAACGATTCATTAAATTTATAGATGTGTCATTAACTCGAGATGCTAAAGCTTTATCGGATATTATTTTGACCTTTTTGGAGAATGAAAAATTAAATGACAAATTAGTAGCTCAGAGTTACGATGGCGCTGCAGTAATGTCAGGTGAATCAGGAAGCTTCAAGCGTTAATAAAAAATGTTATCAAATTTGCAAATTTCGTTCACTGCCTAGCTCACAGGCTAAGTTTGGTATCAATGCAAAGTTTTTTTTACCACTTTATCTGATCTTGCAAGATTTTTAAGCAAATCATCAAAACGTGCAGCTGCATTTGATCAATATTCTTCTCAGTCACTACCAAAAGTTTCTCCTACGAGGTGGGAGTACAATGGAAGGCTTGTCAAAACTGTTTCCACTCACTTACAGAATCTCAAATTATATTTCTCATCTATTAAAAATCAAACATCCGATTTTGATTGGGATAAAGATAGTCTTATTTTAGCTACTGGGTTCTTGCAGTTCTTAAAAGATCCAGATTTTTAGTGCTACTATACTTCTTCAACGAAATTTTTCCACAATCTGAGGTTTTATACGATATTTTACTAAAAAAGATCTATGACATATCCTACTGTATTCGAAAAATTACAGAGTTTAAAAATATGATAGATGAGTTAATGATTCAGAAATTCAAAGGACATTTTGAGATAATTAACTTGGAGCTCAATATTCTTCAACTAGCATTCCGAAAAAGAGAACTTTCTGGGAAAAATATTTCACAGTATTATAAAGTATTGGTGGGTTACAGGGTTTCGAATCTTGCTTAGCTTTACGGTTGTCCCCGTAACGCCATACAAAAAGATGCTAATTGCCACTTGGCACCCGTTGCTAGGCAACGTTGGTAATGTGTTCAAGTGGCGGATTGCCCGCAAAAAGTGAGTTGTATTGCTAATACTATAATTGCTCGGACAATCCTCGGGTTCATGAGCTGTCGATAGAAGACCTGTGCTCGCTTTAACATTATTTGGTCCCCCTCGCATTTTAGTTTCTATTGTTCGTCTACGGATTCTCTGACATTAGTTTAACCATGAACTAAGTGTCTTTGTTTATTTAACCTTCCTACAGTGTTACTTCACACCTCAAGATGTTGTAAAAATAATAAGACGTACATGAAACTACCATATATTTAAATGATGTTTTATTTAGCTAAATATTACAGGTTGGCTGATGAATTGAAGAGCGAGCGGCTCGGCGCTTAGCCCGCTCCTTACGTCCAGGGCGTCGACTGGCTGTGGATGGAGTGATGGAAGTGGTTGCGGATACCGATGGAGTAGAGTGAGCTTCCCGATAGGTCAATTGGGCAGGGGCGAAAACTAGAGGGTAGGTTACCGCGGCTCCCTCCTGACAGGCGGATAACGCTACCTCTAACCCCTTGATTTGGGTTTTTTGGCTCTGTACTAACTGCGTTTCTTCTACCCACCCCTTTTGGGCCGCAGCTAGCTTTTGGTATAGCCGTTTGACTCTCGATGGCTCTACCCATGTTGCTTTGATCTTCTGGGTTTCCCTGACCAGTTGAACGAGCTGTTCGTGTAGTTTCCTGTTGGTTTGCCTTGCCTGAGTCAACTCGTGTTGGAGTAATTGTATGGGGTCCATTTCTAGAATAATAAGAGTTGAAAATTTTTTATGATGGCTGTCCATGATAATTTGGTTTAAACTCAAACGTATTTATGAAAAGATGAAATAAAATTATCATAATAAAAGAAAAGAATTGGTTGTAATACTAATATTCACATTATCAATACAAGAGTTAATCGTCTGCGAAGAATCGCTTGATCCCTTCTTCTGGTGAATAGCCAGGGATTACGAATACAGGCCGTTTGAGATTTCGAATTGGCCTCGGGGAAGGTGGGTAATTGCTGGCCAGACGTCCGTTTGCCAGGTCATCTCTAACATTATCCAGATATTCGGTGGCTCGCTCCACAGCGGCCTCGACTTGGCGCTGATGTTGTAAAAGGTCTTCTAGGAGCTTTTGGGCCTGAGCGAGTATATCTTTCGATGGGTTGGGTTCGTCCGACGGCTTCCGGATTCGCCGCATGAATTCTTCCGGCGATATGTCCACTTGTTGGTCATCTTCAGGCATGACAGGGCATCGTTCTCGATACACACGATCCCATGCCTGCCTCCATTGTTCCACGATATGAGCTGGAAGTTCGATCATAGCTCCAGTACGTCCTAAATGAAGACAAAATTAGTGCCTTCCTCGGCATTTCTCTAGGCAGTCGGATTATGGCGGTGCGTATTTATTATCGTAAAAAGATAACCCGATTTGATTTAACGCGTTAATGCTCACGGGGATTGTAGTTAAACGGGCTTTGGTATACTTGGAAAAGAGAAAACTATTGCTTCAACGCTATTGAACTAAAAGCCTGTTCAGCAAACCTTTATGGAGGGTAGGAATGAAGGTTTCGATATCGTCCCCGGCCGTAAATTAGTTTATGTACACATGGATTTACGTGTGCAGATTCCCGATGTTCGGTTGTATATATATATTTAAATATTACGATGAAATACAATCAATAAATAATGCACACAAAATTTATTAAACCCTTTCTCGATGTCATTTGGACATTAAGTTTGGATCGGATGGAATTTGATGAATGAATCGTTTACGGGACAACAACTTGTCCTTCATCATTCGCAAGAAAAAATATAATGCCTTTAATGAACTCTATTCGATTATTCGAAACACAACCAGTTACAAAAATCCAAGATGAGTCCTGATCGAATGATAAATTAAAGTATTCCGTTGAATGATAATGGGAAAATTGGTCTAGGACTTCGGGTGACGTATTTATTAGAGCCATTGGTCGTGATTGTCAGGCCAGATAGATCTGCATCTTCGGCAAACTTCTAAGGTAATCGGCCTAATTCCTGGTTTGGCAATCTCTCAAGGAAGTTTGAGATATGGTTGGCGTGAGGGGTGAACGAGGGTACGTTGCCAAAAATCGATCTGTCGTGATTAAAATTTGAGACGATTGGACGTTGGGTTTTGCCAGATATTATAATATTGTAAGGTACTATCAGGTATATCTCATTGGTTGGGTCTTGGATCGAGAGAGTGGGTTCATCACGGGTATGGCATGGATAGGGTGATTCTGCGGCTCGAATGGAAATTATGAAGTTATTCTAGATTAAATTAAAATTTACCTAAAGCATCTTCTGTGGCAGTTGAAAATTGAGACTCTAAATCCTTATCCGAGGTATTTGATAAATACATAATTGATAACAAAATCGATGTATGGTTTACTATGGGTGATAGACCTATTTCAGACGATGTAATTGAAAATTCTGGTGGCAGGAAATGAATGTCATTTATAGGTCGTTACGATAGCGGATGTTTATCTTACCGGAAACGTCGACTGGTAAGATTATTTAGTTTCAACGGATGGCTAACGAAATTTGTCTTAGTCGAATGAACTTTTGGATTTTTCGTTGAACAGATTATCGAGTAAGTTCTGTAAATTAATCCTTTCTATTTTCGTGTCATGTGGTGGTTTTTCAGGGAGTCGAACTACGTTATTGTGTCATGGGACCTCATATCATTGGATGTGTCTTATCAATTGTCGGTGGATTTGGGTAAAGTCTCTTTAGGTAATTTATCGGGTATTTTTAATTCATTAATTTCGGTACGTATTTTAAAGGATTCAACCAAAGGTTAAATTCTCGTTAGAGCTAGCTACCTGATTTAATGGTATGATCAAAAATTGGGTCGACTTCTCGATGTTGATGTCAAACTGTCTTACCGATTGTCTGGATTTTATTTTTAATATTTTATGTCAATTTTAGCAGGCGAGAATTCATATGATTTTTCTTTCGAACTTAATATATTAACGTGGTTTCTTTCTGATTCTTATGTGGATGTTAATAAAGATTTTTGGTGAGTTTCAAGGGCTTCTATGACTTGTATTTACATCTCGTTAGTCGATTTAATTCATTGATTCCTCACATTCAGCCCACCGATTGATTTCATTGATAAGTAAACTTATTTTTAACATGATTTCTTTCAATCCGTAATTATTTTATTTATAATTATTGAGTTATTATGCTTTCAAATCCTTGAATTATTCAATCAATACATCGCTTTATTTTAAGCCATAGTTCCTCTAATTTTTAATCCATGAATTACATAAATTTAATTAATAAATTACTCAACTTTAAGATCGATAGTTGCTCTTATTTGACGAATTAATCGATGGACTACTCATTTTTATCACTAATCAGTTAGTCTTAATCAGTACGCCAATGCAATTGAATCAATGAATTATTCGTTTAATGGTGTTATTATCTTATATTTGAAAGACGAATTTGATTCAGTATACTCACGGTTACTTTACTTTAAATAGTAATTCCCTTTAGTTATATCAACAATTTCGATTTAATTTATCCCCGTACCCTTTCCCTTTAATAGACCTTAGGCGCGTCTTGTGTTTACATTATATTTATTGAGTGCCCACTGGACTACTCGGTGTGATGATTTTGAGCCGTGTGTAGTATGAGTTTAGGTCGATTTTATAGAAAGGAGAAACGAGGAAGCAGCCAGAGACTTCTTCCTTATTTCTCATTTCATCTATAGGGATAGTATTGACGTTCCAACCCTGCGTTCCGCACGCCGGGTCTTCACGGGCACAGATCATTGGCGATATTCCACGCGCTTACACGAATCTGATTTGTGTGTAGATTTTAATTACTTGCGTTATGTATCGGCTGTGGGCCGGAAAAATTTCGACAGTTAATTTATTAAATATATATAAAACAATTTATGTATAATAATATTTATTAATTATAAAACAAAAATAACATGTTACCATTCCAATCCATAAATTATCGCAAATTCACATATCATAACATAGAACCAAAATACCTCTCTCCCCACGCCGACGCCGAGCAGAGCTCTACTGAGATGCAACGAGCGTGGCGTGGAAAGAGGGTTCCAATATAAATGTTTCTCACCTAAATAATAATTGAAAATAGCTTCAATTCGATAATAGTTTCAAAAAACGATTAAACTTTCAAAATGATTAACAGTTTCAAAAATGGTGTGTTTCGAAAAACGGTTAAATTTAATGTGAAAATGGATCAGTATATATACCTAATTTTCTTGCATGTGAAATTTGATGCAGTAAAACAAAATTCGACCTTGTTATTTTCTAGCAAATTCTATCATTTAGTTTTATTATTTCTTGATTTATTTTTATAATTTTTTATTTAGAATTTTTATTGAATTATTACTAATTCAAATTTTCCGATTTAAATTTCATTTTAATGAACTTTAATTGATTTTTTTCAGTTTGTCGAATTTGTTGTGTTTTCTTGTTATGTTTGTGTAGGTACCGTGCGAATCTTGGTGCATTTTGTTATCATTTTAATTTATTTTTATGTTTATTAATTTATATTTAATTCTCCTATTTCTCATACTTTATATGGTTTAATTGATGTTTCAATGGGTTTATTTAAATTGCGTGTTGTATTTGCGTGTATGTTTCTGATCCATTTAAACATTTGTCAAGGCCGTTTACGTTCTGGCCCAACAGTATTAATTAATAAAATTGGGCAAAAAATGATTTCGAAATAGGAAAATCGCTATGATTCATTGAAACAAATTAAATTCATTGAATTAACCGATACCAGCCAATATGAAAATTTTCAAAAACAATTTCCTGTCGACCTTACAAACAACTTAAAAATTAATTATACGCAATATTTTGATAATCAAAAGTGTGAAACTGAACTCAAAGATATATTTTGTGATTCAGACATTAAGAATAAAATATATGCGGATGAAATTCTTAGTTTTATAAGGAATTGTGACTTAGACAATTGTTTTAATGAATATACAAAACTTTGTAAGCTGGTGTTAACAATTCCACCAACAACAGAAACAGCAGAACGAGTTTTCTCAAGTATGAAAAAAATTAAAAATTACGCTCGCAACAAATTGGGATCGGAAAGATTAAGTTCATTGGCCGTAATTTCAATAGAAAAGGAACTGCTTAAGACACTTAAATCCACAGAAAATTTTTATGATGCCGTAATTAATATATTTTCCCAAAAGGACAGAAGAATTTTTCTTAAATATAAGTACTAGTTATTAAATAAAAAAATGCAATAAAATTTCATTTGTTAAAAATAAACTATAACTTGGTCTGTAAATTCTTTTTCCAAAATGATTTAATAGGTTGCTTCCTAAGATAAAATTTCACGCCTCGTCACTGATGTGTAATTAACTAAGACAATGTACACCAGCTGTCACTGAGATAAATTCCGCTATAATTCAAGTTGATACATAAATCAACTTGGCGGAATTTATTTTTTGTGAATGGCATTTCAGCCATTTTTAAATGGCTGCTAAGTAAGTTGTTTTTTATATTGTTATATAACTTAAAGTTAAATTTTAAGAGTTGAATTATGATTTCATAAGGAAATATGATCATAATTCAAGCTCTTAAATATAACTTTGATAAACTATTTCATATATATTATTATAAATAATATTTAGGAAAATTAGTAACAATAACTATTCTCCAAAAATATGTATTTTTTTCGGATATTATTATTCAAAAAATGTGAGTTAAATTATTTTTGAACTTATAAAAATTATTATGTGCATTAAATAATTATATTTTTTTATACATATTTTGTAAAAAATCATCGATTATGTACACAAAATAATTTGGTTTATGATTATTTTTTAAAACTTACCAATATAATTTAAAAATTTATGCTTTTTTTAGGATTTCAGGTTTTGCTTTTTTCGACAGAAATATCTGAAATATTAGATTAATTTTAGTTTTAAGGGTAAATCTTATGAAGATACATCCTCATTTACTCGAAATTTCCTAGCAAAAACCTCAAAATTTAAATTAAAAATTTTTTCCGCCATTTTTCTTTCTAAAATTATCTCAAAAATGTCTATAAAATTATTTATTATAGGGAATTTTTCAACTTCGGATGGCTACATGTTAAAAGTTAGCATGCATGTTTTATTATAGGTTGAGTTAATGTGCATTATTTTATTTCTCTATCACTTTTTGTGTCTCTATAGTTTAGGGTTTGGCTCATTGACAATTTTACAAGCAACCTCAAGGTGAGTTGGTGTGTTTATATGCTATAAATTTATTGATTTTCTTTTATATTATAGGTAATTTATCTCAGTGACAGCTGGTGTAATATATGTGACAAAAACATTGCAAGTGCATGATTTACAAATACATTGCAGATCACACGCGTGTCATATAAGGCTATGTAATTTTGAAGATATTTAGTTTTTTGATTCCTTTGAAGTTGTAGAAAAAGGATCTACTTAAAACTCGTGTCACTTCCAGGACAGTCAATATACAATATATATATATATATATATAATTTTATGTGAGTGAAAATATTGAAATGTGTGTAATTTGAGAGTATGACCGTAATAGTAATATTATTCAGCATGATAAGATATTGTCATAATAAATTGTTTAGTGCCTGGTGTTACAGTTGAGCTGTCAAAATATAATAGAAAAGTCTATTTAAAAAAATTGTGCTTATTTATTATTAAATTACCTTGTTTATTTAATAGTTTATTTTATTCTAAATGTAAAGAATTTTAAGTATAATTAAAGATAAGATTTGTTTAAATACTTTCGATTTAATTAAAATACATACCAATGTAAAGAACCAATACCCAATAAAATGTCTATAATTTTGTTATTATAATCTATTATGTCTATTATCTATTATGACATTATATTTCGTTTTAATCAAACTCTAGTTTTAAATGACCTATTTAATAAAATGAAATCAGTAAGCAGGTATATTAATAAAATATAGTCTGGTTAAATACATGATAAATTTATTATTATTATTATTATTATTGTTATTATTTTTATTATTATTGTTATTATTATTATTATTAATTATTATTATTATTATTATTATTATTATTATTATTATTATTATTATTATTATTATTATGTTAGAATTAAAATCGTACGACTGATAGAGTACAAACGAACTAACTAGACAACATACTCATTCTTACTGTTAATACATATTTATATAAATATACATGAAATGCATAAAAAATAACTACAGTAAATAAACAATCAAAATGGATGGAGAAAAAACAATCAACAAAAAATAATAACGGATATGATGAGACTTATGACTTTTAAGTATTTGTTAATTGGATCATTTGTGAAATTTGGACGAAACATAAATCATAGTATAGATTAAGAAAAATAAAAAATTAGTTGGTTTTTATTTTGGCATGAAAAATTTAGAAAAAAAATGGAAATTCTCCATCGATCAATCATTTAGGCAGTTAGCTACACATTTGCAATTTTTCGGAAGGTTTGCAGCCCTTCGATATACGCGTCCGTTTTCGCACTTGAACTGAATTTCATGAGTGGAGTACTTGGTTGGTTGACAGCAACGAGATGAGCTGGGATCTATGGGCTTGTGATAAAAATTCTTGATGACATCCGATTGCATTCGACTGGTGCTGCAAGTTCCAGTACAAATTCGGTATTGAAATCTTTCAATTGACTTGCAGGTCCCTTGAGAATCAGGGTCAACAATATGGCTTTCAGTAAATGTCCCATGGCACATTGACTTTCCTATAATCAAATAATAACAATTGCTTTTTTAATTAACAAAAGATTTATATAATTAAATAAGTTTGCTTTTAAAAAATTAAGAGTCAGGTAATTTGAGTCCATTTAGGGAAAATTAATTCTCCTTCGTAAAGATCAAAGGTTACCGGTAACGAGGTAGAATAAAAGAAAAATTTTATAGACATCAAAAAAGAAGAAAATTTGTATTTTATGAATTGTGAACCTTTATTGTTTTGAGAGTTAGAGACGTTTTGTGGAGATAAAGGTATAGTTTTATTTACTATAACATTTTTCAATCTGCAACAAACTTACTAATTACGGATACGTTGGATTTTACCACTACACTAATTGCAACTATCGTATGAGACGCAATCAAATAGATAAACGGGTTAATAGGACAGAAAATAATCAGATTAAATAGAATTTTAATAACTAAACAGAGATTAAAATATTTCCAAGGTCTTTGAATTCTATGATGACATCCTCAATCTTCTTAGGCACACCTTTCAAGGATTCCGGAAGTGGTTTGGTATCCAATTTGCCTATATTATAGCATTATTGTTTTCCACTACCTTATCTCAACATACGTAAAGTAGAAGAAATTTTCCTTTTCAAATATTAATTCTGACATACGCCATATATTTCAAAACGTTTCTGCAAATCGTACGCATACTCACTTATTCTTTTCGGATCTCGCACCGAAAACAAGTTTTATAACAATTCGGTCTCGATTTCACAAAATGTTCTACTGGATCCATTTTTAAAGTCTAACATTGGAATATTATTTTATATTAACCACCGTTTCTGGAAAATTAGGAATATCCTAGAAAACTCATTTTTTCGTTTCTAATAACAATACAGTCTAAATACATGTTCAAAATTTGTATATACAGATAGATTTCTCTTAAATTTGCATATAAGAAACCAGCGTTTTAAAAATCTTAATCTATCAATTAAAACAATAAATATTTACTGTTTTTTTTATAATTATAAGTAACTACTCTGATTATCTTAACTTGTGACATCAAAGAATCTTTTATTAGACCCCTTTTAAAATACTGTCTCTACCCCTAAACTAATAGGTATTTATGAAAACATTATTATTCAACACACCCCTTATATATCATATTATACTAATTAACCATGGGTTGAAACAATTGACTTATGTTGAGCGTTAAATATTTTTGGCTAGTTTGGGAAAGAAAATTACTTCCTTCCAATTTGAGAAACCCATTGTTTATAACAAGTACGTTGATGATATTTTTCTTGTATTTAAAAATCAGAAACATGTAGAGCCGTTTTTGCATTTATGAACAGTTTATATAAGAACATTGTATTGACATGTGAAACGGAAAGAAAGTCATGGATTGCGTTTTTGGAGTTGTTTATTCAACGCAACGATAAACATTATGAGACAGATAGTTATAGAAAATCAACTGATACTGGTCTTTATACTTCTCCAGAAAGCTTTAGTGAATTTAAGTATAAGAGAAATATGGTGAAAAGATTGATTTATCGTTCATGGTCTTTAACTTCAACTTTTCAGCGAAAAGTGTTGATAAATTGGTTGAATTGTTTAAAAAAGAATGGGTGTTCGAAATTATTTTTATTATTGATGATAAAAGAAACTGTTTACAAATTGATTAAAAATCCTAAGGATAATGTTAAGAAGGTCTGAGTGTCATTTGACAAATGAGTGTGAATTGAATGTTGATCTAAATAATAGCAAAAATGTAATTGCAAATAATAAGCCTAAATTTATGTTAGCATATCCGTACGCGGAATTTTCTATAAATTATAAGAGGAGGTTAAGTAAAAATATGGTCAATTTAGATTATAAGATCGTTTCTAATTCGTGTTAGGTAGACAATATATTTATTAATAAATCAAAAACTCCTGTTGATTGTGTTCTTACATTTAAAGGATGTAATGCCACATACATTGGAGAGACTGTCCGTCATTGTTGTATTTGAGTTCTAGAAGATTGTCAATTGAAGGGTTTGACCAATATTAGTGAGGCTATTAAAGTAAAACATGGATGTCTGATTTTAAAATATTATTGAAGTTTTAATAATTTTTTGGAAAGTGTTATACATGAAGTATTGTTGAAAAGGTCATTAGACCCAAAGATTAATGTGCAAAGTGCTGTGACTTCGAAAGTTTCGAATATTTTTAAATAGTTTGAGTAAATTTGAATAAATATATTTTTATTGTTTAAAAAAAATTTTAAACTTTATTTATTATTTGTATTATGTCAAGTTAAATGATTTAATTTATAGAGTATTATATTATTATTTTAAAATTTTTATTATAATAAGAGATAAAAATCTTTACATTTATATAAAAAATTAAAAATTAGCGTAAAAGAATTTAAATATGTATTTAGATGTTTATTTATCAAAATATTTATTTATATAATTTGTTTAAAATATATAAATTAATCCAAACGATTTTAGTTTGTCTTTCTGACTGAATGACAGTTAAACTATCGATATTTATCGTGCAACAAATGTTTGAATGGTGCTTTCTTTTAAAAAAATAATTATATTTTAATTTGTTTTTAAAACATTTCAATAACAATAAATAAAATACATCAACAATTTTTTTAATTTAATTTTATAAGGTGTAGGGGGTTCTAAACAAGTACCAAAGATTGTTTTAATTAGAAATTTTAAAATATTTGATAAATTTGATTTTTGCATTGCCAAAGAAATTAAGTTATTTACATAAATTAGCAAATAAAATGTTAAAATTCATTGTTATAGCAACTGAAATTTTTTATTTACTTTTTTTGCATTTTCTTCCAACAAAACCGTTTTTACATATGCATCGAAACTTTTTCTTACTGCCAGGAAGAACTTCACAGACTCCTTGATTTTTACAAATTCCTGGTCGCTTGCAAACATTGTTGGGTTTCTTTTTTGTAGTTTGTGTCAGAATCTGCTTAATGGGTTGCATAATTGACGGGATTTTCAAATCTGACGCAACAACAGTTGATATCAGTTTTCCGCACCCTGGGTGCACATTTATGGATTTTGGTAGATATTTAGAGAAATCGATTTTTTTCCGATTAATTAACAGAGATTCCATGCAACCAATAAATTCTGAATCAGTTTCTATGTGGAATTTCATTATGGCCGACTGGAGAATTTTATGCGGTGCTCCCCCAATAAAAATCCCTGTATCAAGTGCCATGTACCGATTGGAGTTTAAATACTTTGATTTAAGTGTGCAGTGAACCCGACCATTCAAGTACATCGTTAAGTTTTCACCGACAATTTCAATATGTAACGCATGCAATCTACTATCATTGACCTGAAATTAAAAATTATTTTTGAAATTAAATTTAAAATTAACATTTAAAAAAAATCAAAACAAGATATTTATTAAAATAATTTGTGCATTTCTTTTCATTTTGGTAATTAATTTTTAAATATATTAAATGTTTTTAAAAAAATTATTAAGTTTTTCCGAGCTAACTAAAAATAAATTGTTTGCAAAGGATCATTTTAAAAATATTCTTAAAAACGATATTTTAAGATTATTTTAACAATTTAATTTATTTTAATTATTTTATTTTTTTTAACAGTATTTGTCAAAAATCTTTTCTGAAATTTTTACTTTATATTTTTATCACTTTGCAATTAATTCATATTTTCATTGCACCTCAGCGGCTATTTTGAATTATATTTTCCAAGCATAAAACTGCAAATTAAGGTACAGATCTAGATACTCTAGCAATGAAATCTTTTCAACAAAATTTAAAACATAAAGAAACAAGTAGTAAAAACAAACGTGAAAATTTCAACGACTGAGACAACACCAACGGCGAAATATACAAATTTCTAAATTCACTAATTAAAAATAGTAATAATGTTTATTATTTATTATTATTATTATTATTTATTATTATTATTATTATTATTATTATTATTATTATTATTATTATTATTATTATTATTATTATTATTATTATTATTATTATTATTATTATTATTATTATTATTATTATTATTATTATTATTATTATTATTATTATTATTATTATTATTATTATTATTATTATTATTATTATTATTATTATTATTATTATTATTATTATTATTATTATTATTATTATTATTATTATTATTATTATTATTATTATTATATTATTATTATTATTATTATTATTATTATTATTATTATTATTATTATTATTATTATTATTATTATTATTATTATTATTATTATTATTATTATTATTATTATATTATTATTATTATTATTATTATTATTATTATTATTATTATTATTATTATTATTATTATTATTATATTATTATTATTATTATTATTATTATTATTATTATTATTATTATTATTATTATTATTATTATTTATTATTATTATTATTATTATTATTATTATTATTATTATTATTATTATTATTATATTATTATTATTATTAATTATTATTATTATTATTATTATTATTATTATTATTATTATTATTATTATTATTATTATTATTATTATTATTATTATTATTATTATTATTATTATTATTATTATTATTATTATTTTTTTTTTTTTTTTATTATTATTATTATTATTATTATTATTATTATTATTATTATTATTATTATATGATGGTTTCCGTTTTAACCTATTTCCAATAAAAGCTATATTTATATTAGAGCATAATTCATTTGTATGAGAATGAAATTAAAAATTGTAAGTTAATATTCTCACCATTCCCATCGAATAACCTTCGGGACCAACAACCTTATCACCAAGATTATAACTAATTCTTAAATGACCTTGATATAGATTTACAACGAGATAAGTTTGTTCAGAGCCTTGATATAATATAAGACCAGATGAAGAATTCGTCATAAAATTTAGGGAAATATTTCCTCTTGGCATGAGAAATCCTCTCGACGGAGGAGAGATTTCAATGTAAGAATTCTTTTGAAAATATATGCTATTCAAATATTGACAGAGATGTCCAGAATATCCTAGTTATTCATTAGTAACCTCGTAAATAAATTGAAGGTTTTATAAAATACCGGGTTTACACTTGCAATACGATTTCTGATTTTTATTTTGATCTCCATTTATACAAATTCCGTTATTTAGGCATTCGTGGTAAGCGCAAACTGATTCTGATATCACCTCGTTCTCTAAATTTTCATAAGTCATTTCGCTCTGATTAATATCCCTTCGAGATATTAAAGTCTTCAACACCGTGGGCTTCCATGCCGGGATTTCACAGAATTTACCAATGTAACCGGGTCTGCACATGCACTTGTAATCATTGTGCAAATCCACGCATTGGGATTCGTGTTTACAGCTGTTGTACTTGCAATCATCAGTATTCCGTTCACATTGCTTGCCTTCCCAACCTTTTGAACAAACGCATCTAAAATAATAGTAAATAATCTACTAATATTTAATGAGTAGATAGTTCATATTTTAAAAATTCAAATAAATTATTTCTTCATTTACTTGTAATCATTATTTGGCAATAATTGACATTGACCAGAATTTTGGCATGGATTAATGTCATTGCAGTATAAAAATTTGATGTCGCAATATTTTCCTAAATTATATAATAATAATAATAATAATAATAATAATAATAATAATAATAATAATAATAATAATAATAATAATAATAATAATAATAATAATAATAATAATAATAATAATAATAATAATAATAATAATAATAATAATAATAATAATAAAATAATAATAATAATAATAAAATAATAATAATAATAATAAAATAATAATAATAAAATTAATATAATAATGCTCATTAGATCTTTATAAAACCAATTGGTTTTTAATTAAATTAATTACAATTTAATCTGACTAAAGATTCCATATTTAGTCCGTTGTCTAATGTCTAAATACTTATGAAATTTTAAAAATTTCTGTTTTAACAAATGAAATATGAACACGAAATCTAAGTCAGTAAGTACTAACCGAAGCATCAAGTAGAGATATCCAGGTTTGCAGCACGAGTTGAACACTAAATGATAGGATTTCTACGTTTGATTCAGAGAGCTATTTCTTGAAGTTTTAAGGTAACTTGTAAATAGATAAAGAAACCAATTATTATTAAAATTTGATATTAATTTTGAGTAAGAATGGTTAAAATTATTTTCATAATTTCTAGTACTTTTTAGAAATTATTTTCTATTACACTCTCAAAAAAATCAAAATTGGTCAAAAGAATATTTTTAGCATAACTGAAGTGAAAAGTGATGAAATCGTTGCGAAATTTATTTAATTATTTATTTTAATTAAAATTTATAAAAAAATGGTTTTATTTTATAACCACTAAATTGTGGATTCTCCATCATCACTGTTTCACGCATTATGTCAAATATTTATTATTTCTAAAATATTCTTGATGAATATTTTTCCACTATTCCAAATTATCAGAACTATCGCGATATACCTCACATTTATATGAGTTTTCCTTTCTTAAATCAACAAACTTTGCAGAGAATAAAATACTCCTTCTTAACATAATGGTACCTGCTGCGCCTCTCAAATTTTAAGTGTATTTCAGTACAGTTAATTCTAAATCTCTGGTTCTAAACGGATGTGAGACTCTTTCGGAAGTTGTTTGGCTTCTCGATTAAATTCCATACGACAAATTATTGAATAAATTGAAAATATCATGAAAATTTCGCAATTGCAGACAATGCGGCTGTTTTGTACATAACTAATATTAAATTCTGCAAAACGGTTTCAAATATTTTTTATAGTAAATTAAAGAATATATATTTAATAAAAATTTTAATTAATAAAATTAATCTAAATACTTTTTATTTCAAATTCAGTTATATTTTAAGAATCAAACTAAGATTGGTTAACTGACAATTGATAAAGAATTTGCAAAAATTTGTGTTTATCCAATGAAAATTAAGCTATTTTCATCAAATTAAAGAAATAATCCAATTATTGAAAATTTTTTTTTAAAACTTAAGCACCTATTAACCTCCCCATGATTTGCACAATAAAAATTAGATTTATTAAATATTAATTATTTTATTCTTTAAAATAGATATTTACCTCGGAAACCACTTTGACATTTACAACTGTAGCTATTGTTAAGATCATTACAGGTCGCTCCATTTACACATAAATTACCCACACAATCGTCAACATTTATTGTACATTTTGGACCACGAAAACCAACTGGACAAACACATCTATACGCAAATATATTAATATCCAAACAATTATCCAACGTACTCATAGTTTCCGTAATTATCAATGTTTTTGCAAATCCCACCATTTCTGCATGGCTGTCCAAAACAGGCATTTATTCTTTTGTCACAGTTTTTCCCATGAAATGGATAAGGACAATCACATTGATAATTATGATGGGTTATCAAGGAACATTTTCCGTTATGTTTGCATGG
Source organism: Schmidtea mediterranea (assembly GCA_022537955.1). Classification (NCBI taxonomy): domain Eukaryota; kingdom Metazoa; phylum Platyhelminthes; order Tricladida; family Dugesiidae; genus Schmidtea; species Schmidtea mediterranea. Next base: position 156,478,767 of record CM039680.1, on the reverse strand, counting down.
TCTCTTCATGCAACTGTCACACTTAGCAGTAATATAAGCATCTTCGGTTTCTTCAGAACAAATGAAATCAGTTGGTTTGGAATGGTAAATAGACTTTAATTTCATTTTTTCAGGACTAGCACACAATGAGATTCCATTATCCAGGAATCTATCTAAAAAGAACTGGTTTAACCACTTTATATTGCAGTCACAATGAAATGGATTTTGTCCCAGAGCTCTACAGTAATCAGTAATTATTATGAGAATAATATAAAATTTTACATGTTATTGAGATTTTTCAGGTCGTTAAAAGCTTGGTAAGGAATCGTAGAAACATCATTACTTTGGAGTATTCTATGGCATATAGAAATAAAATCAAACTTAAATTAATAAATTTATATTAATAAATTAATTAGAATATATGATTGGTTTCATGCATTATGAAACCAAGAAGCAAAATGCAATATAAAATCAGATTAGGAGCTTTACAGACTCATATAAGTTGTAATTTATTAAAGCTTAAATATAAACATTTGTGTTATTTGTATAGATAAGTCGATTTTAGTAAAGCATTATTTATTCTATAATACGAACTTTGGATTACATACTGTAAATTGAATTCATGTGAAGTAGACTGATAATTGATAAGGCATATAACAGTACATTTATTTTGCGTATAACAATAAACATTGTGAATTACATTTAATATATAGTGTTGTCAAATCTCTCTTAACATGATAATAATAATTCTTATGCTAGTGAAAATAGAACAATTGAGCCGGAAAGAAAACATGGAAAAAACACAGAGGATTCCATTGCTTTCATTTCTTCAGTAGTATTTAGCAATTGAATTTAGATAGGAAACGAAATGATGTAAGGAGGGATGTGATGTATGAGACAATAGATAGAAGGAAATTGAGTCTAATGACAGTAAATGAAGTGGATGCTGAAATGTTGTGGGATTCAGGTGTTTCTGTAACAGTAATGAGCAGATCAATGATCAGTGTGGAAAAGAGTAGAGAAACCAAGTGTAAATGAGAGTGTAATAACTGTACGGTAGCGCATCTGGAAACGAAAAGTCACAAAGGAGTACTATTGTCAGTGTTTTTTGGAATGGAAAAGTACGTAAAATTAATATAATCATAGTTGAAAAAAATTAAACCAGAGTGGACACACAGTGTGCGGACATAATGGAGCTATTTGGAATCAATGTTTTAGAAATAATCAAAATTATTCAGATGGAATACTATCAACCTCGAAATAAAAAAGGTTAAAAAAGTTATTTGTTAAATTAAATTTGTTTTTAGAATGTATGTAAAACTCTTTTGAGCATATTTCAAATTATCTATTAATAAAAGCAAAAAACAAAAATTATTCTTAAATAACATATTAGATATTAAATGATAGAGGAAGACGTCTTAAACCACACAAAGTGTACAAGCAAGTGATTTTTAAAAATAATAAGTATTAAGTCAAAATTCAATTAATAAAAATTAGGAACCCCTAGATTCTCAAGGCATATTAAATCTTGTATATCTATCTCACCACCCTAACCATTGTGTTTTTAATATGTTTTGGCCTTCTCATCTTGATATTTTTCTTTATATTTCACTGCATTATCACTGTAATTTCACATTTATAATAAATATAAACCAATTGAAATGCGCGCATTAGGCTACATGGGGAGGGATTTCTTCTTTTTGTAAGATGTACAAAAATTAAATAACAAAAGATTATTAATGACAAATCATTGAAAATTAATTAATTTTTAATTTAAATATCAAATAACTTACAGAACTTTTAAATTGTGTAGATTTTTGAAGGCATCCTGATGAATACATTGTAATTTGTTGAAGCTCAACACTCTAAAAAAATTATTAATTTAAATTTAATTTATAAAAATTGATTGTTTTATTAATTATAAGAAACGAGTTCGTTTGGTCCCATTGTTCTAGAAACCTACAGTTAAATAAAAAACAATGTGATATCTATGCCGTATAGGGTTGTATCAGAAATAAGAATATTGTATATGTCACCGTTAAGTTTCCAAATCCCTTTTGGACGAACAAATCCCAAAAATATTATTTTAAGTAAAGTTTTTCCACTAGTAAAGTATGATGTGAATAAAAATCTAGAGTTTATATACAACTTTTAAGACCACCAATAACAATTTCATCTCAGACCTAGTCCCACATTGGGTTAGAGTAGCCTTTATAAATAGACATCATAAAATATTACCTCTGAACAAACAACAACTTGGTCCCCCTTTTCGATTGGTCAATTTTTAAATTGAGTATTGAAACAAACTTTCACGATTTATCAAAGTTGACCATAATATTTCTATTTTAATAATAATGTTTTGAACTATTTTTGTTTACTACATTTTACTTAAATAAAAAAAACTGGTGACCGAACAAAATGTCACTTTATAGATTTAAAATTCTCACTATAAGAGAAGGAGTTTAATTTTATTGTAACTAACATTATATGCTTAAGTAAATTGAAATTAATTTTTAAAAAAACTATTTTATTCATAAAAATGTGAGATACGATACAATCTTTAACGAGAGGCTGGTTTTATCGCTTATTTGCTTCTCATCATACTATGTAAGAAACTATAACTCACATAACACTTAATTTCTAATTAAATTATTCGTGCCTTTACCATTTGAAAAATTACATTTTAACCACTTGCGCTATGATTTAATTTTCGGTAGCTGGGCCGCGCTCTACTATATATGTAAAGTATCGTAACTGCAAACCACAAGCATTTCCTTGTAAAAAATCAGTACAACATACTTTATCGATTCAGAAATATTCCTTATATCGATAACTCTACGCGATGTGAACTAACTTTATAATTGCAGTCTGTCAGCCGATGTTGCACACACGTCGTTTTTGTTTTTGCGGCAAATGCTACCGACGTGGTATAAACGTCACTTGCGGTTTTGAAAAAAATCATCAAGGCGTGCCTGGCACGTCAATATAGCGCAAGTGGTTAATTTACTTAAGATTAATCCCATTACTAATTCTAGTTGTGCTTATATCAGTTTGGTTGCTTAAGGATGATATGAATTTTTATACCCTTTGTTTGCAAGATTATATATAAATTCGATAAGAAATGTATATATGTAAAGTAGTTAAAAGTTTTGGTCCTAATTAGGGTTAGTTTTTTATATAGTTACATCTAACTCATTTTTAAGCTAATTAACTTCCATCATAAGAATTATTTCATAAATAGTGCCAAATAATCAATTATTTAAACACAAGGGAATTTAAATATCTTAACTTATATTGTATTGAAATGATATTTACAATGGATCAAAAATGGTCAGTCTATCTTTAATGTTTTTTTTAGTTTGTGAAATCTTTTTAAATTATAATAAGAGGAAATATTTCCATAAACCTACAAGGTTTCCAGACTTTTCAATGGAGTCAAAACATTCTTGTTCAATTCAGTAATACCATTATAGCTGAGAACTCTATAACAAAATAATAATTATTCAAAATGCAAAGCCAAATTCTTACAAAGTTTTTAAATTTAATAAATTCTTGAAAGATGTTTCATTCAGACTTTGTAGATGGTTTCGGTCGAGATATCTAAAAAAAAATTACAATAAAAAATAACAATTATATATTTGGATGTCTAATTTAATGACAAAAGAGTTCTATTTTGCAAATAAATTTCATACTCTTTTGAAGTTCATTTTATTTTTACCAAACTCATCAATTATTTCATGTATCGTTATAAATACAATTATTCCCCATTATAATTTAACCGAAAACATTTAATAAATTCACTCTTTGTTCGAAGAATACACATTGCTTTGGAAAACAGTATTTTTAATAGACTTTCATCCTTTTCGTAATCCTGTTGGAGCTTTTTGAATCTTTTTACAGGTCCTAACGAACTAGTACCAATGAAATATCTTTTTACATGTCATTTTTGAACGTATTTACCATATAAAAAATAGACATATTTAAAAGTTGTCGTAATAATTATATTTTGAAAGTTAAATAGGTTTGACGAAGTTTTAAATAAACACCTTTCAAAAATATTGTTATTAGCACTATATTTCGACTGAGTAACTGTCATTTTCATGTCACTCAACTATTGAAACGACAAACATTTTACAATAAACAAAAATTGTGTAATCATTTAAATGTACTGCAAATAAAAAATCCTAGTTAATAACTCAAAATATTTTAGTCACAAATTTTAATTTTGCAAACTTTACTGTATTTAAAAATAGTACTCATCATGAACAGTGATGGTTAGGATACTTTAATGGCGGATAGTTACTCCAATGTATGTAGCACTGCGACCATTACATGAAAATCGGTTATTTAAATCAGAATAAAAGTCAAGTTAAATGTGATAATTATTATTAAATATTTGTTAATTTTTAATTTGTTTTCAAAGGCAAAATGTTTTTTATCCGAAATTTAACGATCTCACTATTTTTATTTGACAATATGAATTTTGCAAATTTTTGAAAAAAACAATTTAGCCATTTTATAAATCCATTTTATATGAGTATTAAAATTAGTTAAATATTATAGTTAAAATGATTACAAAATAAACTTTCGTACAATTCTGTAGTATCTTTTGGAATTTCATTTGGAATTTCTTTTAACTGTAAATCACTACAATCCACTTTGGTTGATTCGCATTTGCATTTCGAAGGACATTTTTTGGATTTAGTGCACTCTGGACAAAAAATAAATTAGTCTATAGGAATTTATAAAATAATGTAATAATACTTTCTGGTAATATATATATGATAAATTAAAAACTAATTAATATACAGGATGGAATTTGATTAAATATTAATTAATTATCTAAGTTTTATTAATTAAAAGTAAATTGCATAATATAAAATAAGGTCTAGAACAAATTCAATAACTCTAATTCTATTTAAATATACTTATTTATGTATAATCGCCTACAACAGTGTTTCTCAAACTTTCTGGTTCCTCGGAACTCTATAAGTTTTTTTTTCGTTTTCGCTGAACCCCTTCGGAAATTTTTGTAGCCAGATGAGTATTATCCACTTATGTTATAGTTCTCCATTTTGACATATTTGTCGATAAAAAGGGGTGAATTTATTTTAAGCAATTTAAAAAGAGAAAATTTCATATTAATGAATTTTCATAGTAATTTATTTGAAAAAACTGCCACAATGAAAATAAAAATAAAGTTGTACACTAAATTGTTTAGGTATTTTGAGGCACCATGATATATATATGTGTGTGTGTGTGTATTAAAAGTAAATATATGTATTAAATATAAATATATGTAAAAAAGGCCATGAAAAGTTTTCAAATATTTTTTCTACATTTTTAAAATGAAATTTTAAAAAAATCCACCGAATTGTTTTAATGTTTAAAAATGTATTGAAATTCTAACTGAAACTCTCAGAAAAAAAATCTATGGTTTCTCCAATATTTTTTACATTAAAATTCAAATTCGAATGGAATTTCTCGCGGAACCCAAAAAAATTGTTCACGGAACCCTAGAGTTCCGCGGAACATAGTTTGAGAAACACTGGTCTACAACATCTGTTTTATAAAGCAGTGATTCTTAAGCTTTTTAGCTACCGGCACCCCTAAAGTGTTCAATCAAAATTCTTGCACCCCTTACCAAAAATATTGAATTATATAAATTGAATAAAAAACAAATCACAATATATTTTTTATTAATATTATGTGTATAACTAATTTTTAAAAATCTTTACAATTGATTAAAATAAAGAAAATATAAAAATCACTATAGAAACGCATTTGAATTTTTAGAATCGTAGAAAGAATCGTATATGTTCTTTAATTTCTATGGGTACTTTATTATTGTTGTTTTTTACTGAAATTAAATACCAAAAAATTTTAAAATGTTTAAATTAAAAAAATTTACTCGCCAAAATGAATTTTTAAGTTTAATTATTTTATTTTATAAGCGCACTTATGTACTTTAGTACCCCGAGTTCGAATTTCCGGGATAAATTTTTTTTTGAAATTTTGAATTTTTTTCTTTCTTTATTTTTTTCTATTTTTTTGAAAATCTAATCCTAAGTTGAAAGTTCTAAAAATTAGGTTCTAAAAAATTCAGTTAGGTTTAGTATTTTGCATTTTTTTGGATTCGAACCCGGGAGGTACTAAAGTCCATAAGTACCAACTAGTTACAGTGAATTTGTAAAATTGTAAACTCATACACCCAGATAAGCTAGCTCGCATCCCCGAGGTGCAAGCACCCTGGTTAAGACCTACTGTTATAAAGTAATTATTTCTTGCTGAGTCTAATGTTGTTCCCAGTATTCAATTTGCAATTGGTCTCTGGTTGTGGTCAATCTTGACAAATTTGAAAATTGGTAATTTTTAAGTTTCTTTATATAAAAAATAATTGTTGCATTTTAGTTTTTTACACTGTTGTTTAATCGCTTTAAAGTAATATAATTAATGAATTTTTGAAAATCAAATTTTTTTTTGTTACTGGAGTTTTAAATAAAATGAAATTATGGATTTTGTTTGTTATTATGAAAATAATGATTGTCTCATTAATGAAAATAAGCTGTGCTACATAAAAATAATAAAAAATTAAATTTTTAACTTATCAGATCAAATGAATTTTTAAATTTTTAAAATATTTATAATACTTAAATTACAGTTAAATTTCAAAATGATAATTATAATTTATTTTGTAAAATAAAATTTAAAATAATTAGAATAATTTTGTAGTTTGTTTGATTATTCTATTATGCTTTTTCAACTTGATTCAATACAGTGAAACTGTCAAATTATATCGTAAACAAAAGTTTGAGTTGACTTCTTTAAAAATTATGAAACGGTTAAGGTTTTGAAATATAATAAAATTAAAAAAATTAAAATACGAAATTAAAATCTTTCATTAATTATTTGGAAAGATAGATAATATTCGTATGGTTGATAAGCAAATTTCATAAAATCATTGTTCTGTTGAGTTCCAATACCAAAACCAATGTTCTATAACAATTCGTGGGGAACCTATTTTAAATTTAATATGTGGAATTTAATTCCTACCTTCATTTCCAATTGAGCAGCAGGTCTTCACGGAATTTGTTTCATGACACGAATCAACCGAATGGTCAACAGACGCATTACCGTCACATAGAAAATACTTGTCATCCAAATGTGTAATGGGAGTATCTTTCAATATGATTGGTGACTGGCAAGTCGGAAGCCGATGATTGCCGAGAACTGTATAGTGATTTCTTGACCATTCCGACATCCACTTCAACTTACAATCGCAATGGAACTGATTCTTATTCAGCATTCTTAATGTTTGCCTTTAAATTTCAATAAATTTTATAAAGCATCTTTACAAGTATTTCAAATTCAGATTATTTTTGAATGAATCCGTGACGATACAGCTGATAGCATTCTCGCTTAATTGTCTAAAATAGTATATACATATAAGATTTTTCATGTAACATTTTTCATTTTCACTTTCATTATAATCGAAAATAAAACATAAAAGTTTCTTCTAGTCTGGATCGTGACCCCAGCGCCAAAATTCCTGACAAGGGCAATTTCGACAATCAAAATCCAGAAAAAATATTTTAAAATTAATTTATTCATGAAATTTTGTATGGACGAAAAGTTAAAATGGCATAATTTATGTAAAAGTTTCAATCTATTAAAATGATTTAATATAAAATAATACATCTTGTTTTATGGGAAAATTATATATAATATTAAAAAATGGATAAGTTTTTATTAGAGAAACGTACAAACTTACATATGTTCTGATATTTCGTGCCGTAAAATGAGATCAATTAAAATAGAAAGTGAAAGAAAAAATAAATTTAATACACAAACACGAAACATAGTAAAAGTTGCATGCAAACTATGTGTGTAATTGTTGCATGAAATAAAGTCATTCAAAAATTTTATTAATTGAAAAAATTGGCATAAAAAAACTTTGAATTCAACTTTACGATTCTATAAATCTGCGAAAAATAAATAAGATAAAACCGTAATACATAAAATTTCATTTCGCTATATTATTTACAAAAATAAAAGATAGACGGGAAAAGGCAATTTAAAAACTGTAAACATAATTTTCTGAAAATTTTCCATTTTCCTAAAATCATGTTAGAGAAAATAAGAATTTTTTAAAATTAAATGTAAAAATTCCAAAGAAATCATAATAATTTGTCAAAAATTATGAGCCATTTATTGTTTTGCATACAAACTTGTATTATAAACGAAATTATTCCATAAAACCAGATGTATAAGTTTCAATTTATTGCGATTATAATACAATTTATTTCCTACATTAAGGATAATGTGTGGAGAAAAATATAAAAATCCATTAAATATTTTGGTTCTTTGAAATTTCTAACAAATAAATAATGATTTGTTCATAATATACATCTTAAAAACTTTTTTGTCAGAATTTTGACCATTACTTCATTCTCACATTTATTACACTACTTATATTCCATTGAATTAAATTAACAATAATTAAATTTAATTTAATTTAATTCAATAATTTTCATATTAAAATTTGTAGGACTATAGATCAAAACTATTCTTTATCGGGTACACAATATTTCAGCACAGCCTTTATCAAATGTGTATTTCTTTGAACTTGGTAAAGAATTGTTTTGATTTAGTCCTACAAATATTAATATGAAAATTATTAAATTAAATATAAGATCAGGTAACCGGATTAAACAGAACATGACATAACAGAACATGATAAAACAGAACAAAAAAAGATCAAACGGGAAGCCAAATGTTAGCTTTTGCTATTTTGATTTTTGTTTTATATAATTTACTGAAGGTTTTAATTGTTTTATTAATATTATAAAATACTCTTTTTAATTACAAATAGATTTTCAATAAATAAATATAAAAGTATAATGTTTGTGCATAATTTATTAAAATAATTTTATATTATAATATACAGCCACATAAGAAATTAAAATTGTAAAATAAATCTTCAGTAAATATAAAATCAAATTGCTTACAAAATTTCTAATTCCTTCAGATTCTTGAATGTTTCATTGTTAATGCATTTCAATCTGTTTGAATTTAAATTTCTGAAAGTTATATACAATACATTATTATTATTATTATTATTAATAAATAATTAAATAAACTTGGCAACGATTTAATTAAAAGATAACGCCAATAAAACCTTTTCGTACAATATATTTTGACAGCATAACTGTCATCTTCAGGTACACAAAACCAACTAAAAATATTATGAATTAACATTTAATTTAAACAAATTATTTTTTATTAATTTAATTTTGTAATAAATAAATATTTAAAAAATATATTCAAATAACTTTTAACTAATTTAAAATTTCATTTATATAAATATTATAATTTTTATTTATATTATAATTTTTTAAAAAATAATGTAATTTAAAAATTCAATTATTTTAATAATATTAAAAAAATGTTTTTTTAAAAAACAATACATAAACATGATTTAACATATTTCAACTATTTAAAAACATTCAAAACATTCGTAGTCACAGCACTTTGCAAATTAATCTTTGGATCCAATGACCTTATCAGCAATGCTACACATATCACGCGTTCCCAATAATTATTAAAACTTTTCAACAAAATTCTAAAATCAGACATTCCTATTTCACTTTTACAGCCTCTATTGTGCTCACTAATATTGGTCAAACCCTTCAATCGACAATGCTCTAGAACTCGAGTATAGAGATGACTGGAAGTCTCCCCAATGTATGTGGAATTACACACATTACATGTAAATTGATAAACTAAATCAGAACACAATCCAACCGGAGTTTTTGATTTATTAATAAACATATTGTGTACCTTACACGAATTAGAGAAGATCTTATACTCTAAATTTCCCATCTGTATAAATCAAACCCTTTACCATATTTCTCTTTTACTTAAATTCACAAAAGCTTTCTGAAGAAGCATAATGAACAGTATCAGTTGGTTTTCTATAAATATCTGTTTCATAATGTTTATCTTTGCGTTGACTTAACAAATCTAAAAACGCAATTGATGACCTTCTCTCCGTTTCACATGTGAATACAATGTTCTTATGTAAACTTTTCATAAAATGCAAAAACGGTTCTACATGTTTCTGGTTTTCAAATACAAGAAAAATATCATCCACATACAAAGGGTTTCTCAAATTGGAAAAAACGAAAGACGAAGTATGAATGATGTTATGGTTTCGTTTGATGTTTGCAGTTTGTTTACGAATGTACCACTGGTTGATACAATTGACTTATGCTGTGCGTTGTGAGATGAAAATGATTCTGAACATCACATTTTGGATAGAAGTTCATTTCATAAACTTTCTTTTCAATAATGAATGGTATCAACAAATAGATGGAGTCGCTATGGGTTCCCCTTAAGCACCAACGATGGCATCAATATTTTTGGCTAGTTTGGAAAAGAAAATTGCTTCTTTCCAATTTGAGAAACCCTTTGTTTATAAAAAGTAAAATTTTAAATAAGTTAAAAGTTATTTGAATATATTTTTTAAATATTTATTTATTACAAAATTAAATTAATAAAAAATAATTTGTTTAAATTAAATGTTACTTCATAATATTTTTAGTTGATTTTGTGCACCTGAAGATGACAGTTATGCTGTCGAAATATATCGTACGAAAAGTTTTTTATTGCCGTTATCTTTTAATTATTATTATTATTATTATTATTATTATTATTATTATTATTATTATTATTATTATTATTATTATAAATAAATTATTATTATGATAATTTATCATATATAAATGCGAAACGATTCCATATAAGTTTTACAGACTTATATTCAAATGAAATCTTTGACTTCCTTTCAAGTAGGTTTCGTGCAATAACAATTATAATTAATATTATTATCATGATTTAGAATTTTTTATCTCAAATATTAATTAATTAATTAATAATTAATAATAATTAATAATTATTGCGAATGTTTGATGTCTTCATGTTATAAATAAAATTTTACTAATAAATATTTGAGCTATACGAACAAAAAATAAATAAGATAAATATATTTATTTTCAAAGATCATTCATAAGAATTCATTAATAATAAATAATGAATTTATTCTTTGTGTCAACACATTTCCACAAAAATGATTCTAAATTTTTATAAATTATTGTTTTAGTAAAATTAAGTAACAATACTGTAAAGATCTATTAATGAAAAGCATTATACATAAATACTGTAAGGTTATTAGATAAATAATAATCAATGATATAATCTGAGAACACAAATAATCAAGAAACTCAAGAAATCATATAATCATTGATAAATTAATTACATCGCAATGCAATTACATTACAATTATTTTTATACCATTTATTTTTTGGTGTCAAATATTTGAATATAATTAATTAATATATATATTTTCTAAATAATAACTTACATTTCTCGTAATTTTGAACTTCTTGTGAAAACGTCCGGTTCAAGAGTTTCTATTTGGTTGAATGATAAATCTCTTCGAAATTCAATAATAATAAATATCATTATTATAAATTATTCTAATTACAATTTCATTAGATTGGGAGCTTCGTGAATGGAATAAATGGGAGTTAACTTTTTCAAATTATTATGCGACATGATTCTGTATTATTAAAATTTCACAATTAAAATTTTTATGTTAAATAGAACTTCTAAATTATATATTATTTAAAAAAATAACTAATGCAATTTTATTTATTTTTCAAGCAATTAAAAAGATAATTATATTAATAATAATAATAATAGTTATTATTATTATTATTATTATTATTATTATTATTATTATTATTGTTGAAAATGAAAAAACGGAGACAAAATATTAAAAAAATATGAAAGAAAGAAAAATTAAAAAAATAATATAAGTACTCATTAACTTATTAAATGAAATTTAATTACAGCGTTTTTGTAGATGGGAAAATACTTTCAGGAAGCGACATCAATCCAGAATTTGAACAGTTGACTACGTCAGATGAACAAGTACATTTTAAGGGACAACTGACTTTCGGTACACATTCTTCATCATGTGTTTCATATTTTGACTCAAATTCCTTGTTGCCTGAAATTATTTTAAAATACAGAATTCAAACCTAAAAAAATTTTTTGGTATTAAATTTATTTTGAGAATTGCATTTAAAATGACCAAAAAATTAATCATAAAATTAATTAATTTTGTTTGTATGTTCGTACGCAGAATCTTAATTTATTACTTATTATTGTAAATAGTACACAATCATTAATGATTTATTAATAATAATTATTATTATTATAATTGCGATGAGTGAATAAGACTATAGATAAAAATTTATTTATTTTTTAATTTAATATTAATTTAATTGGTTTGTATTTTATTTTTCTTTGGAATGGAAGTGTGTTCTTTAGACAATAAATTTCATAAAAATAAGCTTGAATATTTTCTGTTTGGCTTCATTTAAGTCTATAAAGACTTTGAAGTTTTGATGTGCAAATTCTTCAATCACCAAGAATAAATCTCGTGACTTTACTATTTTCCCAAGTTTCTTTTCTGGTAGCAGTTTTATATTGTTATGTCACATCTTATAATAAATTGTCTTTGTAAATAAAAAACACTAAATGTAAATATGTCTTAGAAGATTTTAAATTGATATCACCGCAAGATACTTGCCAACCTTTATTCCACGCAAATAATAACTCAATGCATTATTCTTGATGTTTAATTGAATATATACTGTATTAGTTATAGCTTACTTGGATATTTATTTTTTCTTTTACAGTTTAGTTAAACAAAGGTTTGTAGTTTTCATTGATTTTAAAATATGTTGAGACTTTAAACTATTTAGCTATACTTACATTGAAAATTGTAAATCTGAAGATTCCTCAACGGGGTACCTTGCAAATTCCTTGGCTGCAGGCATGCGGCCACCGGAGTATTAGTCTCTTTATCTTTTATGTAATCTACAATCCAGGACATTCTGCAATCGCAATTCAACGGGTTATGAACCAGATACCTAAACTTAACAATAATCCGTGGAAAATTTGAATTTAACCTACAAATATCTGAGATTTAAAAATGGTTTGAATGTTTCTTTCTTGAGAGAAGTTAATTTGTTTTCAGAAAGGTGTCTAAAATATAAATGAATGAAAATAGATTTATAAAAGATACATCTTGAAGATAGATAGATATACGAATTATTAATAATTTGAGTATAATGAAAATAAATAAAATTTTAATAATATTTATTTATATTTGTTTTCTGCAAAACATATTTATCTTGATATAATCTTTAATTTCAAATTTTTTAGATGAAATAATAATTTATAAACTTGATTTTATTATTATAATTATCAGCAATATCGATTTAACTAATAATATACTTCCTTTTCTAGATTACGCAATTAAAAATACTATATACTGTTAAAATACTATTAAAAAACTATTAAAAAAATATTGTTTATAACAATGTCTAATTACTATTAATTAAACTTTTCGATTGTTGTTTAAATGAATCAGTCATTCATGCTTTTGTTTTGTTAGACAAAATTAATTAATGAAAGGTGAACGTTTAATTATGCGTATATTTACTATTTATTAACTAAGCAATACATGATAGTAATGCAAAAATTTCCTCCCAAATAGGAATAATGTGGAAAGAAAATATATTTCGAAATAGATATTTGCCGAATCGCCAGAGTGTAAATTTTACACAGCTGTTTACTGGCACCAGACGTTTGATACAAAATTTTAATTTAGAAGTTAAAAATTTCATTTAAAAATCCTAATTTGAAAGTTTGAATGAGACATGTAAACTTTTATTTTGGCTTTCACCTACCGCAAATTCATTCGTTGTAAATTTTAACATTTTTTACGATTTTTTCAACATATAAATCGTTTTGAATATTTTGTCGAGTTGATATACGATAGTATTTTCACTTTTGGTTAAATTTGGAAAATAATTCAAGATTAATTTTATTTTTTAGGGAAATGTTGATTTTGGAAATAAATTTATATTGTAAGGATGTTTCTATAAATTAAATTTTATTTAAATTAATTATTATGGAATTATTTGTTACTACAATATAATATAAATTTAGTAAATTAAATATGTAGAATTATGTAATTAATTAATAATTTAATTAAATAATAAAATAATATTTATTTAAATAACTAAAAATATTAAAGTGCATTTACAAATAATAGTAATATATTTCAAGAAAATGATTCCCATGATCAATTTCCCATATTGATCAACGTCACTATTAAAAAACAATAATGATGTAATATCTATGATTTAATAATTTAATTAAGAAATTCGTTGCCTATTGAATACTAATTATAGAGGATTTCAATTTAATCACCAATGTCTTATAGAATAGCCTTTCTCAAAAATTATCAAAGTTTTTATACCTAATTTGAATTTATTTATATTTGTTGTTGCAAAAGCTTTGTCAAATCTCATATTAAAAATAAGTTACACAATTTTAAATACTTAAAGAATTAAAAGCTTGACTAAGGTAAAGGTATTAGAAGATAAAAAAATAGTTAATTTTACATTTGGATTGCGCTCTTGGTAAACAGATATTTCTGGTAGGGTCTCAATTTACAAAATTTACAAAAAATATGTTCAAATTCTCATTATCCTGTCCATGATCAGATCAACTCAATATTCCGTTGCTATGGTATTCAAATCGTTTTTAAGGCTTTTGATATTTAAAGAATGTTTTCTGATTTTACATCTAAACAATTTACACCTGGTTCGACATGTTTTGTTGAATGAACCAAATGATTTACATTTTGAGTTGTGGATCGAAAAAATTACGGATAGTCAGACATTGTCTGTTCACCTTTTCCTTATTCAAAGTTCCTTGTAGAGAGATTATCTAAGGAAATCATTGAAAGACTTGTAGTTTACTAAACTCATACAAGGTTATGTTGGCATATGGGCTAGTTATTTCTTATTCAGGGGTGTTATAAGTTTTTAATTTCCAGTTATAAAATTGCTAAGGAATTTTTAGATATTTAAAATATTTTCAAAATATTTAAGAATTTTAGTTATATCTATGAGTAAATTTATGGCCCTAATAATTTTAGTTTCCATTATAGGGGTCCACAAATTTCATATTTAAAGGTTTAAGAACCACTGACCTAGAGTATTATTATAGAGAATAGGAAAATTGTTAGGAACAACAAAATTAAACAATTTTCAAATTGCGTATAAATCACAATCCCTCATAATTAATATTCAGTCGACAACGAATTTATTAAAAAGTATTTAAATAATTCATTAAATCATAACTATTACATCTTAAGTGGTTTGATTAAATTTTTTTATCCCATATTTAACCTTCTTTGCTTACGTCGTTAGTTGCGCCTAAGCGAACAGCATTTCTCAATTCTTTGCGATTTTATTTACATGTCTTTATTATCTCTGATGTATTTCAGTGTTTTATAAATAAAAAAAATAAATGCAATAATAAATTTTTTTAGAAACATAAAATACATAAAATTTTAAAATATATTTAAAATTTTATAATATAAATCAAAAATGTTAAAAACATAATTTTTTGAAAAAAAAAATAATAATGACAAAAAAGTAATAGGAATAAGAATTCATCTAAAAATAAAAATTAAAGTTCCGTTTAAGTTTACGTGAAAGGCTTCTTTCTCAATCCTTTGTATGACACAACTTTTACGCAAACCCAAATGTATGAAAAATCAAAAATAGACCTTAAAGATAATATGTTTTACAATAAAAATGGCACAGACAAAACTGTCGGATTAAATGAGCAACATTGCAGAAATAAAAAAAAAGATTTATCAAATTAAATCTTTTTATATATTCCGAATGGATTTCCCAATTTCATTTGGAAAATAATATTTATAATAAATATTTGAGTAAATATTTAAGTTCTGCAAGCCCATGTTCAGTATTAAAAAACTAAAGACAGATATGTAAGTAACTTCTTCGCATGGAGTACTTGAATAATCAGAAAGCTTTGAAAATTAAAATTCCAGGCTAATTAAACGTTCAATATTTTTTATTTATTTTTACAATATATTTTTGTTCAGTAATATAATAATTTTTTTTGTAAAAAAATAAAAACTGTTTAGTAAAATAAATCACATTTTCAAATAAAAATGTTTTAATTCTTTAAAAGTGTCTATGTTGCCTTTTTGGTCATCCTCTTTTACGTTTTTCTCCAGTTGGAACCTCTTTTGAAACTGGTTGAGACTTACAGTATTTTAAACGAATTGATATCCAAATCACTGCAAATAAAAAACTTTAAAAACAATAATTTTATCTTTTTTCATTTCTAACTGTATCATTTTCGTCAGATTCATATGAAGGTACATATTCTTTAGCCTTTGTCCTAGTGATTTAAATTTTTTTTAAAGGGCTGAATGGCATTTAATCTGTATAAATACTAATTTTATAAAGTCTTAGGCACTTAAATTATTACGTATAAAAGGACAATTTAAATGAACTTTTAAATATTCTACTATTCAATAATTTTTAATTACTTTTAAATAAATTAAATTGTGAACATTAAATTATATTACTGAACTTTTAAAATATTTACTGAATAAATATTGATTTACTGGAATTTCAATTAAATTAATGAAATTTTAATAAATTTACTGATGAAAAGAATATTATTTACTGAAAAAAAATACTGAACAAAATTAAAAGATACTATACAAAGAAATTATAGCCATTAAAATTTATTTTGTTAATTCTCGTTTGGAAAGGTCTTACTAACTGATTTTGTAAATCAGATTGGGCAACCAAAAAAAGACGTCTAATAATATATAGATAAAATAAATCACAAAAGACTCAAAGGAAGATATTCAATTGACTGTCAAAAACGTCACTCTACTTGATCAGGTGTCTTCAATTTTTTCATTGCCTGACTTCTTTTGGTGGCTCACTCAGTCGATGTGGTTATCATACAAACATAATACTCGTCGTGAGATTAAAGGACTTTCAGCAGTAATTATACTTGATGTCAATTTGTCTAAGTACTATTCAAACCCTTGAAAGCTTATTTTGTGAATAATTTTAATTTTATTTTGATGATTATAGAACTCGTTTTTCCAATTTCTTCCAATAGCCAGCTCTAAAGTATTCATATGACTCTTTTAAATAGCTACTATTCTAGATAATTCAAAACCAAACTCATTTAATCATTGGTTTCTTTTCTTTTTAGAGCCATATCTTACTGTTTTATCCTTAAAATATAAATTTACTCTCTTCCATAATACTCCATTTCCTTTTCCTCTTTCCTTCTTTTCATTTAAACTAATTAAGTTCTCAACCATCAGCTAGCTTATGACCCAATTATGATCTCATTATGACCCATTATGACTCATTATGATCTCATTATGATCTCATTATGACCCATTATGACTCATTATGATCTCATTATGACCCATTATGACTCATTATGACCCATTATGGCCTCATTATGACTTCATAAGAAAGAAATTAACTGATAAAAACTCATAAGAAGTCTAACAATGCCAATATATTAGCAGAAATGTCAGTGTGAGCATTTATGCCCATTGTTAGCAACTGCATTCAGCGTTTCCATGAATAAGGGTTGGGCACATTATTACTATCAAATGATCAGTGAGAATATAATATTATAATTTCTGTATAAACAGCATTCTTTGCTAGATTACATCTTGCATTTACATGTTTCTGAAGTATTTTACTGAAAACTTTATTCGAATGCCTTTAGAACAAATGTTTTGAAAACTCATCAAGAGACATTTATTACTTGGATAAAAACTTGGAAATGTTGATAAAGTTCCTTTTGTATTGTGACCTATAAACTAATTCTACTATGTCAAAGAAACGTGCGAATCTCCATGTAATTCAAAAGTAATGGGAAAAAACTTTGAAAAGGACTTGTCAACATAAAATGACTGTCAAATCTCACCCATGAGAATCGGTGAGTCAAACAAGTTTTGCTGAAAAAAGGTTTGAGTCAATGTTTTGTACGAAATCATTTCTTGTTTTTGATTTATGATCAACATATAAGATCACTATTTAAGTTTTTTAAATAAAACTTAGAATTTTCGTTGCGAAATGAAAGCTTGATTGAGTTGATATCCACACAAAAAGAGGAAATCTAAGTCGAGTCTCAAAGTAAAAGTGTTATGGAATAACATTTCTTCAGAATATGTCACAACCGATGTTGAGAATCTGGTCAGTTTGTTTCCTTAGCCCCATGTAGTTTAGTAACTTGGAGAACGGATTCAAAATTTGAGTCTTTTCTCCAAGTAACAACAATAATTAAAAATAAAAGTAAATGAAAGAAAAAATATGAAATTAAGAAACGGTAGAATTATAAAAACTTGAGAAAAAAATTATTTATTAAAAAAGACTTAAAATTGTTGTTTAAGTCTTGTCTGTAAATTTAGTAATTTGAATTAATTTTCGAATTTTCTGTTATTGGAATTTAAATTTAAAAGGGTTTTAGAATGATGTCTTTTAATGAAAATGATCAACTAATGATGATTAAAGCTGGTGTTTACATTGGTGCAAACAATAAGAGTTTCCAAGTGAATCAATATGTCTTCGATGAAAATAAAGCAAGGAACCATAATTTAAAATTGGATGAAATATTACAATTAGCTGCTAGAGCTATCGTTGCAGTAGAAAATCTTAAAGATCCACCACAGGCTTGCAATTCTGAACGTCCACTTCTCTGCATCGTAAAGTATGCTTCAGAAGATGATGCATCAATGAAGCTTACAATCTCTTGCTTTACAGTTATAACTTGGGAGTTTCTATTATACTATATGAACAATAATCGGCGCTTGTTTAGAATTGCCCCGCATTTTTTAAATAAATTTTATTTTAAATAATAAACTTTTAATACAAGCTTTTATTATTAAAGATAGCTAACATGACTGTAAAAACAGTTATCTAACTCGATCATTGGGCAGGTGGCCAGTATTCACGGATATCATGTAAAATCTTTTCAAATGGATTTGCACCATTTAATCTTCGTCGCCACATATACTCACATAAATAACTATCTAACATGCCACGATGCGTCCCAAAATGGCGCTTATTTCTTTGTTTCGCTAAACTCCAACATCCTTCAAGCATTTGATTTTTTGTTAGGTTGATAATCCATCTTTAAAAGTATTAAATGCACTATAATAAAATTTATTTAAAAAATGCGGGGCAATTCTAAACAAGCGTCCAATAATCTTCTTGATTTTTGAAATGAATCAACTCTTAATATGCCATTAAAAGATTATGCAATATGTCTCGATAATATTCCTTGTATTGATAAATCGCAATTTGATTATGTTACAAAAATGAAACTAATGGGAGCCATTATCAAAGATCCTTCGATGAAACTGTTAAATCTGCCATTATTATCGTAATAGAATCAATGTTAATGAAAGGTGAAGGCAGCTAAATTGCAAAATTGTATGGTTTCAAATCAAACACCATAAAATTCACCAACCGAGTTGAAAATATATCGAGAGTAAAAGGATTGTGATGACATTACTCATAAAGTTTTATAAAATAATTTGATGAATAAATTTTAAAAGTTAAATAAATTCAATAAAAATTAAAACCTCAATATTTGTAAAAATAAATTCTTTAAAATTTCATTTTTTTTCTATATATTCAAAATATTATTTTGTAAGCATGCCTTCTCTCTTTTTTAATTTTTTTATAAAATTAAATTTAATTAAACAAGTTACCATTTGAATAAAATTAAAGATATTTGTGATAAAACCCCAAAAGTAATTGGTATTCTAGGCAACTAAAAAAATGAAAAAAAATATTTCCCTTGTCCTGGAGAATGAAACAAAAAAACTTTGGCGGCTTAATCAAATATGACACTGAAAGTTTAATTCAGTTTCTTTTCTAAAATACTTAAAAGGAAAACTTTCCATGAATTCCCTAGCTAATTAATAATGGTAATGAAGCACCACTAAAGCAATTTTTTTGTTCAAATAACCAATTAAGTGATTTAACTTCGAAGAGTCTCGAATGGTACTCGAAATAGATTTTCTGAGAGATTGCCCTAAAAGATTACAAAATAATGGAAAACTGTAGAAATAAAAAAAATAATGAACTTTTCAAAATTATTTATTTTGTTTTTTTTATTATTGTATTTTTATAACTTCTGAACAAAAAAACAGTTTTAAATAATTTTAATTATGTTATTATTATTATGTAATATTTACTAATTTTTTGACTTACAATAAATGAAGTCGCTTGGAGCTTTCTAGGGTATCCTTTGGTAGACACTCGATGTCGTTGTATTGTAAATATCTGGAAAGAAAACGAAATAGATTAATATGCTAAATAAATACGTTTAGAAATAAATAATGTATAAGCAACAAATAATAAATTTGACAAAAGTAATTTTTCTCGTAGTTGAACTGTTTTCTAATCCAAATGAATCACGAATTGCAGTATATTTCTAGTCCGCTCGCTGGAAATTCTTTGAGAAATGAGTAAATGAGTCATTTTTTGTTTTAATCCAACATCCGATGAATTATATGAACTCGTGCTATTTGAGCACATTTCTACGTTTTTTTGTTGATAAATTAATTGATGATATTTATGATATTTTCCAGCGATTCATCTATCAAACTCTGCGACATTTATTTGTTATAATAAATTGCATCAAAAAATACCAGTTTATGAATTAATATTTTGTTACTCCACTTTTGTTGTCATTATGCATTCGTTAATGAGAGGGGAAATTTTTTTTGAGTTTAGATATGATTGAAAAATTAATTAATTTAAACTTTAATTAAATTTTAGGTTCGTGTAGTGGCTAATACTGACTTCGAAAGATATTCCCTCAAAATTTTAGTAAAAGCAATTGTGTGCAAATTAGATAGTAATATTTATATTTATATTATTACTTATTTATTTATTAATTTTTGAGTCCAAAGTTAATAAAAAATATAATAAATAAATATTTATGGTGGTCTTATTAATAATAATGGTCTAAGGTTCCTGATTTTCTGACCCACAATTTCAACCATTCCTATTGTCAATTTTCAATGCATCTAATTTTTAATATCTGGCCTTATAAATATTCAGTAATACATTTTAATCTTTTTTTGATATTTTAATAAATAATATAATTAAAAATGTTATTAATTATAACTATTATTTCAAGGTTATATTAGTATACATACTGAAAATACAAACAAATCATTACATAGTAAATGAATATTAGTTTATTTTATTTTTGTTTATTATCATATTATAAATAAATAATTAAATAAATTTGGCAACGATTTAATTAAAAGATAACGCCAATAAAAAACCTTTCGTACGATATATTTCGATAGCACTGCTATCATCTTCAGGTACTCAAAACCAACAAAATATATTATGAATTAACATGTAATTTAAACAAATTATTTAACATTAATCCAATATTTGTTAGTTTTTTATCAATGGAAGTTCTCATTATTTTCTCTGATTCCAATATTCTTCTTAACGTTCTTCTATGTATTAATTGGACATCTTTACTAGAAAGACAATCACTTAGTTTCATTTTAAAAATGAACGAAGGAATCATCTTTTCTTCTAAACAAGTCTCAAGAAAACTAATGTCTAGTTCCTTTCTTTTGAGGGAGTTATAAACCTTCATAAACCTTTTGAATATTGGAACAGCTGCAGCATGATTTATAAATAAATAATTAAATAAATTTGGCAACGATTTAATTAAAAGATAACGCCAATAAAAAACCTTTCCTACCATATATTTCGATAGCACAGCTATCATCTTCAGGTACTCAAAACCAACTAAATATATTATGAATTAACATTTAATTTAAACAAATTATTTAACATTAATCCAATATTTGTTAGTTTTTTATCAATGGAAGTTCTCCTTATTTTCTCTGATTCCAACATTCTTCTTAACGTTCTTGCCAAATTTATTTAATTATTTATTTATAAATCATGCTGTAGCTGTTCCAATATTCAAAAGGTTTATGAAGGTTTATAACTCCCTCAAAAGAAAGGAACTAGACATTAGTTTTCTTGAGACTTGTTTAGAAGAAAAGATGATTCCTTCGTTCATTTTTAAAATGAAACTAAGTGATTGTCTTTCTAGTAAAGATGTCCAATTAATACATAGAAGAACGTTAAGAAGAATATTGGAATCAGAGAAAATAAGGAGAACTTCCATTGATAAAAAACTAACAAATATTGGATTAATGTTAAATAATTTGTTTAAATTACATGTTAATTCATAATATATTTTGTTGGTTTTGAGTACCTGAAGATGATAGCAGTGCTATCGAAATATATCGTACGAAAGGTTTTTTATTGGCGTTATCTTTTATTATCATATTGTTATTATTATTAAATTTTAGCTAAAGAAAATTTAAGAAAATTAAAAATTTTAAACTACTGCTATTCTCAAATATGAAACATTTTACACTTTTGAATTTCAAAAGAGTATAAAAAACAAAATCACATTTTACATGTTAGTCTTATGTTATCAAAGATTAAAAAAAAAGATATTTTTTTGAAAATCTCAATTTCGGTGGGTTGAGGACCCCGAATGAAATAAATTTATATGTGCTGTATAATATGTCAAATGCTAATAAGGATTTATTTATCATAGACCGAAAATCAAAGTCTCATAACTCAAACAATTATCTTTAAAATGAAAATATTAATTGCTAGTTTAAATAAAATAATTATCAGTTTCAATATATGTTGTGACTTTTATTGTTTATGGTGTCACCTAAAAATTAAAATATAAAAATAAAAGATGGTCAATTTTTAAAAATTAAAATTTTTTTTTAATAAATATACTTAAATTTTTTTATTAAATTTCAATTTCAATTCTTTGATAATATTCATATAATTTTAATTTTTTAAAGAAATTTGTATTAATTACAATCGTTTATCGTCCGAAGTAGCATCATGGTTTTTTTAAATTTAAATTTGACTAAAGTTTAAATGTTTTAATTAACATAATATTTTCAAATTTACTGGTCAAGACTCAGATTGCTTTGAAGATTATTATAAAGTCATTTTACAAATATAAATAAAAAGCTCACTACTCACAAAAACATTAGAGATACCAATCCACCAAAAGCGTTTTTTCTGATTGTTTTCAAATTGTTTTCATTCAAATAACTGAAAAAAATGAATAATATACATAAAAACCCAGGCCGAATTTTACATAGATGTCAGTTGGGTTAATCCCAAAAATGCACCAGGTTCAATGTCAACCATTCCGTTCCGTGTGAGAATTCTGTCAAATTAACAATTAAATCTTTGAAATTTTATCATGATTTTAAATTACATCTTTTTCAGAAACTTATACTTAGACAGGTATCCTTGTTGGAGGATCGTAATGTTGTTGTCCTTCAAGTCTCTAATTACATTTGGATTGAGTTTAAATAATTCTTTTTAAAACTAACTTACAATTCCACAACATTTGTCGGTAGATCCTGAGGAATATTGGACAATCTTTTCCCAACGCATTTCACAATTCCATCATGAGAACAATTACATTTTTTTGAGCAGACCTTTTTATCTGACGGGCACATGTTTTCTAGGTTTGCCTTGTCTTCACCTGAATAATAAATAATAATCAAGATTGGAAATTATGTGAGTTAAATTTATTATGTTTTTCTAATTAAATTTTGGTTTATCTTATTTTTAGGTTAATTTAAATATTTTCTCGTAAATTACAGATTTTCATTCTTTTAATTGTGACATTTATCTTTCTTTAATTGTCAGTGAAAAACTAATGTTTTAACATATTTAATAATTATGTAATAATATTTTAATAATATATATCTATATATAATAATAGAATTATATGTAACCAGGTTATATAACCAATTTATTATGACCTTGATGTTTGGATGACCGATGCGAGAATGTTTGTGTGCAATGAAATGAAATAATTATGCATGCGATCTGATATCAATAATATGGCTTTAACTAAGAATACTCCCTTTTCTAGATTATGAAATTTGAAGTTCTAAAAATAATATTATAATTGCATATTCCGGTTAGGGTTATGTTGAATAACAATGTTTTCTTCTAACAAGAAGTTCTTAGATTTAAGGAGTACACAGATATAAATATAATTCTGTTTCACCATTGATGCTTAAAGCTTCGTTAGCTACGCTCCACTTGGCCAGCAATATAACAGAACTTAAAAGAAGAAACAAATTTAAACTGTGTAGCTAATTGAATAAATTGTTCATAATTTTTGAAATATTTGTAAAACTTTAAGTAGTAGATCCGAATTATAAAAAGCTAGAAACTTCAAGTCGAAATTTATTTTGAGTAGTCAGATAATTTTTTGAAGCTTAAAATGTAGTAATAAAAATAAATTACATCATTATAAATCCAAATATTTAACTAATAAATTTTAAAAAATAATTAATTTTCATTTTTTCTTTCATTTTTATTTATTTCGTTTTCATTACATACAATAGTAGGTTATTATAATTTTGTATTTTATCTTGACTAATGATGAACAGATCTGGGATATTATTATTATTATTATTATTATTATAATAATTTTTATTATTATTATTATTATTATTATTATTATTATTATTATTATTATTATTATTATTATTATTATTATTATTATTATTATTATTATTATTATTATTATTATATAAATAAATAAAAACAAGCTGAAAAAGAGAGAATTTAATAAATCTCATAGCACAGTAAAGAAAACCAAATAAAATTACTTGCACATTGAAACTCATAAGAACTGAGACTAGAAATTGGAATATGAGAGAGTCTGAACGGCGTCGAACATAAAACGGAATGAGCTCCTGGCTTAATGATATTTGATTTTTGTTTTAAAAACCAATTAAGCCAAGCTAGATGACAGTTACAATTTAATTTGTTTTTATGTATGCGTCTAAAAAGTATAAAATTATATTATATTTCAACTACTACTAATAAACAATAATAAATTCAATCAATGCACATTTTTTAAAAATAATATATGTGAATAATATCTTTTTCTTTTAACTTTAATGTTTGGTTTTCTATAGAACAGAAATTTTCGATGGTGTTTTCTCGAAAGTTAAAAAAATTTATGGCCGAAAATCCGTGTTAAAACCAAAACAAAATGTTGATCGATAATTTAAAAAAGAAATAAGGATAAAGGACATTGTAAAGAAATCTCCACTGAAGAAGATAAGAGATTTTACGAATATGTTATATCTCTCTATAAAATACTTTAGAAGAGAGCTCTAGGGCTAAATAACTCAAACAAACCCTAACAACTTCCTTGTGTTTTGTCATTAATTATTATGCAAGTTTTGTAAAGTTTGCCGTATAATGCTTAAATGCCGATATTATTAGTATTGCAATTACTATAGAAATAACCTCATGTGATTTCTACAACACTTTGTCTTTATATTTCTATAGACCTTTATGGAGCTCAGGAGTGCCTTTTAAAATTCTGTAAAAGATATTTATATATATATATATATCATATAAATAAAAAAATGTTTAAAGCTGCTTATGATAAAATTGTCTGGGTAGTCATAAGGGATATATTATCTTATGAGAGAAATTATAATACTGAATATTTTTGATAGAACGGTTCATCATTTATTATTCTTTTAGATTTGTCGTGCCTTACATGTTAACATGTGATTTTCTCTTTTAATCTGGAAATTAAAAAAGATAATTTAGTAAAGGTTTATTCTACCGCATGAAGGTCAATCTATGATATTAATGTAGAAGTATATTTTTTAGGTACCTTGTCAAGAATACTTGTTAAAATTCTGCAGTCCCTGCTACACTTAAACATCAAAACATTATTTTTGCCTATGTTTTATTCTGACTTTATCTATAAGCAAATCTTTTCACAACTTTTTAAAATTAAAATTTAGTAATAATAATAATAATAATAATAATAATAATAATAATAATAATAATAATAATAATAATAATAATAATAATAATAATAATAATAATAATAATAATAATAATAATAATAATAATAATAATAATAATAAAAATAATAATAATAATAAAAATAATAATAATAACAACAATAATAATAATAATAATAATAATAATAACATATAATTAAATAAACAGTAATGATTTAATTACAAAAAATCCACATTCAAACACACTTTTTGTGATATATTTAGACAGATTCACTGTACTATGAGTAATATGGAGATGTTTGATTTTTAAATGTTATTAAAATTTGTAATAATTATTGGGAACGTGTAAAATGTGAAACGTTATTGATAAGGTGGTTGTGTACAAAGATTGATGTGCAAAAATGCTAAGATTACCGATGCCTTGAATGGTTTTGATTGGTAAATTTTGATAAGTTAAAAATAGTTTATTAAATTTATTTTAAAAGTTAATTTAAATGATTTAAAATTTTTAAATATTTACTAATTTGTTTGAATAAATGAATTAAAATCCGTATTATGTTTTTGATTATTTTTGCACAAAGATGAAAGTAGAAGATAAAAAAAGATATGTCGAAATATATCTAAAACTTTTGTTTGCATGACGCTTTTTTGTAATAATAATAATAATATTAATAATAATAATAAATAACTAAATGAACATAGCAATGATTTAACTACAAGAAAGCGCAATTTAAACACACGTTTTACGTATTTCAACATTGTAATCATAAGATAAAATATATATAAACAGAAAATATAGATTAATAATTAAATAAACAGGGAATGAATTGACTAGCATAAATAACCATTCAAAAACATGTTTGGTGATATATCTTTACACTGTCATCTAGTACTGTTGATGATGATTATGATGATAATAATAACAATAATAACTAGAAAACGTCAAATATAAGAAATATATTTCGAGGAAATTATTTCAGTCTTCCATTAAAATCTTTGTTAAATGCTATATACGGAAACAATAATTATTTAATAGTTACGATTTAATGAATTAAATAAATAATCTCAATAAATTTGTTGCTGATTGAACGTTTATTTTAGGGGATTGTGATTTAATCACTAACGCCTCACATAAAATTGTTTCCCACTTATTATTGAAGTTTTTATATAAAATTTGAAAATTTTTTAAATCTGCTGTTCCTTTGCACATTTTTCTATGCTCAATAATATTACTTACACCTCTCAATCGACTATGTTCCTGAACCCGCGTTTGAAGATGATAAAAATAATTATAATAATAATAATAATAATAAACAAACTAATAAATTAATCTATTTTTTTCATTTATGTTTTCGTTTGAAATAGAATATATTTGAAGAAATCAAATTTTATGATCTTGTCGCCAAATTTTCAGGTGAAATATGGGATTATTGTTATTTGTCTGAGGAAGCACACGGAAACTACAATGATCTTGTGAGAAACATGTTTATACTGATAAAATTATCAAGATGATTTTGAATTCTTTCTCACGTCTCTCCATAATATGACAAGTTGATAAACAAGTACGCTAATGATACTGTTTAATCAGGCTTCCATAGGGCGTTTTCACCGATTACACAAAATCTTCGCCACGAGATAAAAGTACTTTTTTATATATTTGTTTGCATCGATACAAATTCTTATGTTTTTTTTATCAATTAATTTTTGATAAATTATTAATTTTATTGCTTGAACCGATAGAATCAAATTGTAATTTCTTTGGGAAAATATTTTGAAAAATAAGATTTCTCAGTTCTGGTTTATTGGAATAATTTTCAAGTTTTATTTTTTCTTTTTTTTGTGTTTATGGAAATTGTTTTGTTTTGCTCTAAATAAATTAAAATTTTCTTTAAAATTAATAATAAATTATTAGTTTTAAGATTTCAATGGCTGGTAAAAAAAAGGATGAGCATAGAAAAAAAATTTAATATTTTTTTAACATTTTAGGATTTATATCAGACTTTTCTAGTGTTTTTTGGACGAGAAATTACGAAATTCCAAACAATTAATTAATAAACTATAATTAACTGCAAATAATTGAACTAAATTTTTTAAAATTAGTTTCTATATAAAATGCTCTGTTGTGTAGTGAAACTTTCATAAGCTATTCATTGCAAATTAATTAAAATAAAAAATTTATTAATTGAAATAAAAACGATTTCATTTTATAGATTGCTGCCAACGAAATAAATGTGAGTATTTGTAGAACAACTAAAGGCGTTGAAGGTAATTTCGGCAGAAGCTGTGGAAAAATATAAATATTCGAAAAATTAAATACTTAGTTAGCATAAAAAATTGTTTGTTTAAATTTCAATTAAATCATATGACAGTTTTTACTAAAGAAATTATTATTTTAATAATATAATTTATTTAAATCATGATAATTTGATAGCAATTGAACTGTTAATTATTCCAAAATAATAAAACTTACAATTCTTTTAAATGTTTCAGTTTTGATATGGCTTCTGATATCCAAAATATTTTGTTACCTTCTAAAAGTCTAGAAAAAAACAACGATATTTATATACTGCTGAAGATGATAATAATAAAAAATACTACTATTAAATAATGAAAATATGGTTTTTATAAAGTATTTAAAGCCAATTTTAATTAAAATTTTAATTAGATTTATTAGCACTGAAAATATTATATTTATTTAATAAATTTTTTTTCAAAAATTACAATAGGCAGATTATAGGAATGTTCATAATTTATTTTACATGTTAGTGTATTAGTTGTATTATTAGTTGTATTAGTTGTATTAGTGTATTAGTGTATTAGTTGTATTATAATAATTTCAGTGATTTTGTACAAATTTATAATAATTTACATAATTGATTTTAGAACTATGATATTCTTTGGAAAAATGAAAAATAATTCAAAATATTCATCTAAAGAAAAGTATCCATGGAAAGTATCCTTGGAAAGTATCCATGGAAAGTATCCATGGAAAGTATTTATGGAAAGTATCCATGGAAAGTATCTATCAAAAGTATCTATGGAAAAAAGTGCAAAATATCAAATCCGTTGTGTCACAGAAATCATAAAATTAAAGGAGATATTTTATATTTTAACAAAAATATCACTCAAATTTGACAGTTTTACACAGACAAACATTTTTATTTTACTGATTATTCATGATTATGTCTATTAGATTACTGATAAATTTCCGTAATTTTAAATTATTTTAATAAAATATTTTATCAGTTAGGAAGTTTACTTGTCAATTAAAAATAAAATTGCGATTTAGTAAGATATAAAATTTAAACGTTTAAAACAAAATTTCAGCTTATCCGGATTTTTCATATGATAACAAATGAAAATATTATCCGTATGATCTTTTTTTTCCGATATAACGGAAATATGAGTATAGTTTTCAGAAAAAGTACAAAAATTTAAATATTATATAAAATTCTATGAAATATATTTAAGATAAGAATTTTAAAATTCTTAAATTATTATATAAATAAAATTCAGTAAATAATTTCAGTATTCTTATAAAATATCTGATCTGTTTTTAGCATAGTTTTAAAATTTATTTGAAAATAATAAATTTAATATTTTTTTCTTAAAAATATTTATTTGAAGTTTTTAAAAGCTAATTCCTAAAAAAATTTTATTTTTTTATTCCTATCAAATGTCTGGATAATCGAAAGTCATTTGTATTTTAAATATTTGTTTTAATTCATTAAAATATAAATAAAATTCTTTAATCTATCGTTACATTTTTTTGTAAATTTTAGTCATGTTTTCAAAGTTAGCATAAAAGGATTTTTTTAATAAATAACATGAAAAGTAATAAAATTTTACTATTTTTAAATTTATATCTACTGTTATATATATATTTTTGTAATATAAAATATATATTTGACGCTGTGAGGACATAATATATTTCAGCGCATTTAAATATGCCTTGCTCTGTCAATATTTTCTCATGTAATTTATTTTTATAACATTTTTATAACTTCTGTAGACCCTTCATGGCTCAGGAGAAAAGATGGTCACTCTCATATCTACGTCGCCGAGTTGAACTGACCAGGGCTCGCTACTGTTAGAATATTTTGGCATCAAAGCTTCAAAAAAAGAGAAGACTAAATAAAAAAATATTTATGATCGCACAAAATGTTTTCTATTGATCCCTTTACCGTAAAATGGAAAAGCGAATGGCTAGATGTAATTGACAATTAGAGTAAGACATTTTTCAATAAAATACTTTTTCTGACAATGGTAGATTGTCACTAAGCCTGTTTGTCATATGGAGACAAATAAAGGTTCTCGACTTACTGTGACAAATTTAGAAGTATTTTCTGACTGATATCCGGTAAAAAAGGCGTTCATGGACAATAGAGCGAGATTTTCTTCCAATAAAATTAAAAGATTATGCTTAAAATATGGGGTTCATTTATCCTTTTATTGTAAAATGGAATCATCGTACAATAAGATTTTCGGTTTTGAGGAGTCACGACGATACTTTTTTCTGGTATATCGTGACTCCGCGACTTACTGGTGACAAAACATCCTATCCAAGGAGAAAACTGTATAATTGCAATAAGCGGTTAACTAAATAAAAGGTTTTCAAAATATTTCAAATTAGCAAATTCGTGGAGTGTTCAGCAGCTTTTGCAAGGCCTTCCTCATCAAATATAGCATTGTATGATATGGATGAATTACATCCATATCTTGATGTAAGCTGAGCAATCACATTTGTCAAGTATGAAATAATGTCGTAATGTTGTAATAAATTATTGAGAATTTCTTGTTTCTTATATTTTGTTATTTATTAACTTAGATTTGCACATGGGATATGAAAGAAATTATAAATAAATTTAATGGGAACCACAGAGAAAAGCTTTTACAAAATAATGATGTTCTTTTCGGATATTTAATAAACTAACAGTAATTTAAAAATTTTTAAAATACATATTTTAAATTTGGAAAATATTAATAAATTATTATTTGAAAATTTGATTAATTTTTTTATGAATCTTAATTTTTCGTTACATATCATCAAGAGATTTTTTGAAAATGTTATTATAAACAAATTACAATCAAACGAGTTAGTTTAGATATATTTTCAAAGAAAATTTGGCTATTTCTACTCCATGACATCATATGGGATTGGGGTAAATTTGATTTTTTATTTACCTTTATTTTGGGTGGGCAATATTTAGCTTCTTGCTATTCCAGTTATTATCCAAGAAATTCTTTTAAAATGTATCGAAAAGTGTTTATTATAATTATAATTATAATTATAATAATATTAATAATAATAATAATAATTATTATTATTATTATTATTATTATTATTATTATAATTATAATTATAATTATAATTATTATTATTATTATAATTATAATTATAATTATAATTATAATTATAATTATAATTATTAATATTATAATTATTATTATTATAATTATTATTATTATTATTATAATTATTATTATTATTATTATTATTATTATTATTATTATTATTATTATTATTATTATTATTATGTGATTTAAAATTTTATTAAAAATTAACTTAATAATTATAGGGAACGCGTTGTTGACCAAAAGATTAATGTGCAAAATGCTTTTGTATGTTTATAAATAATTTTGTTGATAAATTTGAAATATTGGAATTTATTTTGTTGTTTTCATGTGTAACCGACATATGTTGGACAAAATCTAAGGAAAAAAGGTTCGGAGTTCAAGAGAGTTACACGCCTTAAATTAATTGATAATTAAAAATTAAAAATCAACTTTTATTGGATTTAAACTAAAATTTAAAGTATTTTTCAACAAACTTTTAAATTTTATTTTTATTTAAATTAAAACAGTATTTAGATCAATTTAAAACAAATTTAAAATACAGTTTACAGTGAATACAATTTTTTATAAAGAACACAACTATTTGATTTTATTTTTCCATTTTACTTTCGCTTCTGTTTTGTACTATTTTAATTATATAATGATATTTAATAATATAACATATAAGTATGCAAAGCTTCCAAGCAGAGTTCTCTAATACAGGTCCGTTGGATGGGGGTTCGAGGGTTTCGAATAACTGTTTCTTATTCCAAGAAAAGTAAAAAGTTTCCAATGATCGTAGTCTTTGATTTTAACATAATTTCTAATATTAATAGTACTAATATATATAGACAAGGTTGTATCGTATTTTAAACGTTAAAAATAGTTTTGTTTGTTTGTTTGAATTCATCTTAACCTGTGGATATATTATCATGGTTAGATTTAGAATGCATAACAATGTGCTATAAAAATTGGTTACTTAATAAATAAATTATTAAGGCCAAAAATTTCCAATTTCCATTAAACGGTCTGCTACCAAGGCAAACCAGGCTACCTCCTGCAGTATATATAAGATTTCTCAGAGAGTAAGATTATTAAATATGCAAAATGAAGATAAAAAATTAAAAGTGATAATAGGAAAACAGTAGAAAACATAAGTAAAATATATATGTACATCTGTATTATGCAATTACATTTTTTTCGTGTTTCATGTGCCATAGAGAGTAACAATATATTAAAACGGTCATCAAAATTTAGCAGGTTCCCTATTTCGATTAAGTTTTTTTATTTTATCATAATAATATTTTGGTATGCTTTTTAGATAAATTGGGTTAATTACTAAATAAGCAAATATTTGATACCAAGTCAAATGTTGATAAGCATTTTGTTTAAATGATTAAAAAAAAGCAAACAATCGCAAAAATATTTCTTAATTTTACTGGGTATTTTCAAACTTAGTAAAAAAATGTAAAAGAAATATAACTGACTTCGACTGCAAAAATTGTAATTCAAAATTGAAGCGGCAAAAAGTACAACAATATTACGTAACTTCCACTGATATTTGCTTTTACTATTTTATTTTCTTGATTTTTATATTTTAAAATATTTTAAATTTCTTTATAATATATTTTTCTAAACTGATGTTTCCGACCTGTAAAATAGATTATGACCCACTTTAACATTTTATGAATTTCAATGCCTCATTTCAGAGATTATTCTGATGATTTTTATCAACTGCATAACTTCTTTACTTGATTTAACAATACCTATGACCTATGTCAGTGCTCCGCAACCGGTGTGCCGTGAAGCGATGCTAGATGTGCCGCGGTGAAATGCCTCTTTAAATGTGTATGCACGTTCATTTACTTTACAGTGCGCTGAACCATTTAATTAGCCTGAAACTAATTTTCTTTAAGTTATATTTAGATACTTATTATGTTTTTTAGGACAAAATCTTTTCGAACACAATATCTTTGCGAAACAAAATCGTTTTCTAATTGTATTTGTTATCATTACCTGTTCTGTCTTTTTTTAATATTTATCTGGGGGTGTATTTTTTGAACATTAAATAATTTGCTGTTATATTATTTTTGTAAAAATAAAATATGTTTTAAATCTTTTTCTAATTGTATTTGTTATCATTAACTGTTCCGCCTCTTTTTTTATTTAATTTTTATCTGGAAATTTATTTTAGGTTTTTTTTAAATATTACTAATTTGCTGTAATATTATTTTTTTACCTGTTGTGACATAGGTCCTATGTCATGAAAATATTAAAACAATTCAGCTTAGAAAGTGTATTGTGAAATTTGTCATCTTTAAATAAATCAAGATAAAATAAAATAGATTCACTGACATATTTAATATTCTCAAACATTTGTTTCTTCATACTTCATAACTTCATGTATTTTTATTCGAAAAATTAAATATTATCGGAACTTCATATGGCCTTTCAACTGCACAGATATTTTCCCAACTGTACAAAATGTATCCAACTGCAAGTTAGAATAATCCTTGCCTCATTTGTTACAATAATGAACCCAAAAATTGCCATTTTAGAAAAAGTCCCCATTTTATTTCATTTCTTATTGAAGTTTTTGTTAACCGGTTGCAATTGTAATTAATTAACAGACACTTGTGGCGAACCCGTTCCAAGAAATTTGGTAAGTTATTTCAACTCATATAAGTCGGGTACAATTAATATATAACTTGTTGATAGAACTTCCAACTTAAGAAAAATCTTATGATTTGCTTTGGGTGTCATATCGAAATTTTGTACAGATTGTCTACCAACAAGCATGGCATGTCATTCCAGCGCAATTGGTTAATGTAATATACATTAAATATTACATTTTCTATATTATTAAACTAGCTCACAAAAAATGAAATAACAAATTCAATTAAGACATTCTAATTTTATTCTTGATTTGCAACTGTTCCTTGGTGTTTCCTATGTTTTACATTGTTTTAATTTGACCTTTTCATGTATGAGTTGTATGAAATAAAATTTATTTGACTATTTGAAAGCGGCGTTTAATATTATTTATATTAAAATATTTAAGAGCCTTCGGTCAGATATTGCTTTACAAAATTTATCATCCCATAGAATTAGTGACAGACTAAAGTACCAAGTCTACTACTCTTATAGTATCAGTAACTGCCTAAGCCTTAGCGTCAACAAATAATATCACAATTGTGTTTAAAATAACAATTAAATATAAACAAATTATACTAACAAATATTTGAGCATCCCGAGCTTGTTGAAAATGTTGTCATTGATGCATTGCAGCTGATTGTCACGGAGATCTCTAGAAGGGAGAAAAAGGTGAAAGGAAAATACAGAAATAAATTTCACAAATTTTTGTTTTTGAATAATTTATCATTTTCAATGGGCCAAATATATAAAGCAGATAAATTAATTTTACCAAAAATTTCACTTCCACAATCCAAACAGCAATGTCGATTGTGAATGACATGACCGAATTTGGTAGTTTCTTGTGACATTATTTCCCCCGGTCAATTTTCCCGGTAGCAACAACTGTCAAAGGGTTTAATTGACATCAGTTGTCACTTATGAATTTGGTTGATAAATAATCTCTTTTTCATATTATATTTATTAATAATATATGGACCGGACAACGCTTCATATAGATACAGAACAGTAACAAAATTGATAAAATTTATTATCTGAAATCTGATATTATTTATATAACATTAAATTCAATTTAATTACTTTTCAATGTGATGGATTTACAAAAATAAATTATATATTAGGTTGTTTTAATTATTTTAAAATACTAATAAATATTATTATTATTAAAATATTTATTATTATTATTATTATTATTATTATTATTATTATTATTATTATTATTATTATTATTATTATTATTATTATTATTATTATTATTATTATTATTATTATTATTATTATTATTAAAATATTTATTATTATTATTATTATTATTATTATTATTATTATTATTATTATTAAAATTATTTTTATTATTATTATTATTATTATTATTATTATTATTATCATTATTATAGTTTATTTATTTGAGGTTGCATACTCAAATATTAAAAATGATTTTTAATATAATTTTTTAAAATAATTTTAGAATTTATTTCTTTTTTTCATTATAGCTTTATTGGTAAATGTCATATAAGTGAATTTCCAATATGTGTAATAGATAATTTATTTAAAATTTAAACAAAAACCGCGATGGCCAACAGGAAATATATTGAATTATAGTGCGCCCAACATTTATTCCAATTATAAAATATAACTACAAATGTTAAAAATGTAAAAAGAATTTTTATTCAATTTGCTTTTTTTGGTTTTTTAATACTGAAGATTAATAATAAAAATGTATAAATACTTTTATAGTTTTAAAATACTGAGTGGTTTAAGCCATATTTCTGAGATTTCTTTTGACAAAAGTTAGAAATATTTTTACCACCTCAGATCTAGAATTCAAATGGGTTTTTAATTATGGTGGTATTGCCTGTTGGGGGTTGCTAAAAAAATATAAGGGTGAATTTTTGTTCAATACACAAAAGGACTTACTAAAACGTTATATCAATACTAAAAATTTATTAAAATAAAATCTAAATTTTTTAAAATGACTGCTAGACTTTATAAAACTGTAATTCATTTAATTTGTTTTTCTTGAATAAAATAAATATTTTATGTTATTTTAAATAAATTGGTGATTCAAATAGTCTTTAAAATATTTTTTTATACTTTTGACTTGGTTAAACAATTCTCCATCCTGATTTCGGTTTTGGGGACAGCGTTATTATGGAAAGGTTTTGAGAACTAAGATGGCAATCACTAATATAAATAATACAAATATGAAGAATTAAAGCTTTATAATCTGATTTTTATAATTAAAAATGAGAAAAATAATTTGCTTATTATATTTTTTAGTATAGTTAAACAATTATTTTGTTTAAATTAAAATGATTGATATGCAACTCTTTTTATATAAATTTAATGTATTAGAAAACCAATTTTTTATTATTCAAAAAATGATTTTGTCAATTGAATTGCAAATATATTTGAAAATAGAAAAAAAAAAAACTAAATCCAAACAGTTAAACAAATTAGAAAGATAAATTTTGAATTTGATTTTTCCATGAATAATTTCTGGTTTTGCGTCACGTAATCACATTGCATTAGTGCAGTAGTAGAAACGGTGAAGAGTTAATAGGAGGAGTGTTTTTCCCTATAATCCTAGATTTATTGTGAAATTTGCATCGACTTGAATGATCCTTTTTGCGGTGTTTTAGTGAACGAATTAGAATTCAGTAATATTCTACGACGGACTGTATTGCATTGAATATCAGCACCCCGATTGACAAATGACATGGATTTAATCCGGGGAAATAGATGAAATTAAGTTATTCTCCACCCCTCTATTAGTTAACGATTATTAATAGAGGGAAACAGCTTCAATTTTGTCAGAATTCCAAACCGAACCCTAATGATGAAATAATCACTGTCAACGATTCCAGCAGCTGCGTCTAATCATAGAATTATTGTCACTATCTTATGGGAAAGTGTTTTCTTAATTGACTATGAAAACTGGTTAATACGGCGATTATAGGGATACCGCCGGTTAAATTTATCTCCAATTTCAATTGATAAATTCAATCCCGATTGACCCTTGCGGTTGTCATTCTGATGTCAGATTTTTAATAAGAAATTTCAAAAAATATTTAAATTTTATTTTCCCACGAAAGTCATTGAAGCGTGATCTATTGTACAAGTTGTCAACTGTTTTTATAGTTTTCATAAATTCCTTTAAAAATCTATTTTGAATGTTACCAAAAAGGTCATAGTGTAATTACATTCATTAGAAAAGTTTCCGCAATTTAAAATATTAGTTTTAACTTCTTTGAGACTTCTCCTTTTCTGATTATTTAACAATGTGTGCTAGGTTAAGTTAAATAAAATAAAAATATCAAAATATATGTTCTTGCTTAAAGATAAAACGTTTGCTTTTATCCGGTTTTACAATGCAAACTGTAATTGATACTTTTAAAAAAGAAATGAACATAAAAATTTAACAGATAAATAAATAGATTTAATTTAAACAAAAACTTACAATTTTTGTAATTTGGTCAATTTGGAAAACAGATCATCTGGAAGATATTGAATCAGATTACGATTTAATCGTCTAAATTCATGAAACAAGAAAATTAATTTTATTATTATTATTATTATTATTATTATTATTATTATTATTATTATTATTATTATTATTATTATTATTATTATTATTAATTATTAATAATTATTGGGAACGAGTGATATGTGAAGCATTGCTGATAAGGTCATTGGAACCAAAGATTAATGTGCAGAGTGCTGTGACTACGAATGTTTTGAATGTTTTTAAAAAGTTTACATATGTTAAATCATGTTTATGCATTGTTTTTTAAAAAAAACCTTTTTTTTAATATAATTAAAATAATTGAATTTTTAAATTACATTACTTTTTAAAAAATTATAATATAGATAAGAATTATAATATTTATAGAAATAAAATATTAAATTAATTAAAAGTTATTTGAATATAATTTTTAAATATTTATTTATTACAAAATTAAATTAATAAAAAATAATTTGTTTAAATTAAATGTTAATTCATATTTTTAGTTGGTTATGAGTACCTGAAGATGACAGTTATGCTGTCGAAATATATTATTATTATTATTATTATTATTATTATTATTAAATTTATTATTAATAATTTTAAATGAAGAAAAGTAGATATTTATAAAAAAAAAACACGAAATATATTAACCCTAGTAAACAAAAATGTTTACGCATACATTATATATGTGTGTGCATGTTTTGAAAATATTATTGTTGGTAAGTTATTCTTAACGCATTTATGTTCAACATTTATTGAAACCTCGCAATGACTTCAAGACGCATTTTAATGTTCTTCTTATCTTTCCATAGAAGTTATGACCAAGTAATTCTCTGTATTTATGAAACTTTTGGAATGGTATATTAATATCCAAGAATCGCTGTAATAAAATATGCACGAAATATTATACATCTCATACTCATGTGATTTATTCAACATTTTCTTTGTAACTTTGAGCTGTATTCTTTGGAGAATGTTAATCTAAATCTTGTATTAATTATTACATTTTTTTCTATTTCAAGACCTCAATTTTATTATAAGAAGTATTTTGATAATATTTTTATATTTGATAATAGAATTGAGACTAACAGCTTACGACTGACTGTCTTTATTTTCCTGTGAATTAACTAAAATATTACGTATTTTATTTATGACGTATAAATGGTCTAATTTATATAAATGCTAGCTCTTTAAATATATATAAAATTCGGATTACCCATTTCGTCTTTTGTCCACATTCCATCAAAAAGATTTAGAATTCTTTCCAATTTTTCTGGAAAATTATTTAGTAAAATATTGGGAGATTGTGCAAGAAATAAATCATGAATTGAAGAAACCTTCACATTGTTTGCAAAGATTTTCTTTTTAATATGACATTTTTTTAATATTATTTGCATGTGATAGAACATTTTGCCGAAAACTATCTCTTTCAATTATCATATTATTGGAGGTAATTTAATCACTAATTAATGGTATGATTTTTTGTGATAAATTACTGGGGCTCCGTGCAAAGGTGAAAAATAGCACAAATTATTTTATTTACGTAAAAATTAGATTTTATATGTTGAACTGATAGGTTATAATCTTTAGGTACATTTTAGGACAAAAATATAACTATAAAATTCTAAGTAAATTTAAATTTCACTTTTTAAATTTATGTTGAATTGGCAAATTTTCAAAATCATGAACTCGACAAAATTGTTAAAGAAAAAATAAATATTAACTTTCTCACATTTTCTGGGTCGTAACGGTGAGGGTTCAAAGTCTCTTGATATGGTTGAGTTTTACACTATTTTTAAAATCAGAATTTTAATTTTAATTTCATAATCCGTAATCTATAAAAAAACCTGGGATTTCAGTCAAATATATTCTCGAATATATATTCGAATATAAATTAATTGGCTTGCTCCTCGAAATTTTTTCGACAGGTGGATTTAATCGGTACCAAAAACTGTCCTGCTGGCTTTACGACAAATATTTATTCTATTTAGCACTTATTTATCGTCAAAATCTTTCCAAAAAAATACGATTATAAAAATAAAATTTTCTTTTTTTATTAGATTTTTACGTTTTATATGACTTGACTATGAAATTTTTTAAAATAAATTTATTTTGGAAACATAAATTATTTTAAAAAGATAACTAAATATAAAACAGAAATCGATTTTTATTTTAAAATTATAATTTACTTATTTTAATTTTAAATCATATTAATTTTTAAGAATTTAATATCATAAAAATATTTTTATGTCGCCTTACCCTTTAGGGTGCTGAATAAAATATTTAAAAAATGAGTCAATTATATTATAAAGATAAAGTTAAAGATTAATTTGCTATTTGTTTTAACTATATATATATATATATATATATATAGTCATTTTCTAGTGTATATATTTTCATCTTCAGAATTAAATAAAGAAATATTTATTAATTAGAAAAGTAAAATAAAGGAAGGGGAAACTTTACACCGTAATTTCGCATCTTGCATCCAAAGGTTAATGAAACTTTGAAAAATTGAATATGGATAATATTAGTTTAATTCTTATTTAATTACTTTCAATTAACCACTATATAAATTGAAAAATTAAATTAAAATATTTTTTAGGATTTATTGTTCATTAATACATAACAAAAAAAGAAAATGTGTTATTATTAGCAAAGAAAAGTTTTTCTAAAAATTTATTTGCAATTTTAAATCTAATTTTGATTTTCATTAAAAGAATTTGCGTGACGACTAGTTTAGTCAATTTCCTTCGAAAAATTTAGCAAAACTTTTTGTTTATATTTATACAATCGATTTGGAATTTTATTGGTAGAAATTTGATTTGTAAGAAGAGTAATCTTTAATTTTTTAAATATATTATTATTATTATTATTATTATTATTATTATTATTATTATTATTATTATTATTATTATTATTATTATTATTATTATTATTATTATTATTATTATTATTATTATTATTATTATTATTATTATTATTAAATAGTAATTTATCACTCAATTCCAACTCCAAGGAACATTCAGATTTTATGGCAGATAGAATAGTTGGACATAAAATGCAAAAAAGTCTGAAGGTTATAATGCAGCTACATTTGAAATATTCCACTTCTACGGTGAATAATTTCGTTGTTCAATTCACAAACTTTAGTAAAATTTGTATTTTTTATCGCAGTAAACTACTTGGAACTTATACTAGTGTCTTGCATCAAACTGGAAAGGTTTGTGTAATTTGACTATCTTAAATGTCTATGTATTTCTCTGTCTTCTCAGATACGGCATGAAGTTACATAAAAATGTTAAATACAATGAAAAAACAGTGAAAAGACAGTGACAAGAGCTCTTTTCACCTATTTTGAACCGAAATTCATGTATATCGTGAAAAAGACTCAATCTTAAATACCTCCTGCCAACAGTAAAACATAATTTCTCTGTCATAATATGGAATGCCATTTGGTTTTATGTACGACCAAAAACAAAGTTTACTGCCAACGATCTGTCAACTCAGAATCTTATCGTATCAAAAAAATCTTATCCAAAAATGTTTACTTCCTTTTTATGTCAGAGGAGACATCCAAACAAAAAATATTTTCTTAATGCAGGAAGGTGTTCCAGCTTATATTACCCAAGCCGCTCTTTTTTAGCTACAGCAAAAACGGATTCATCATTTTACGGACATTAATTCAATAGACAAAATTTGGATTAATTGCTAGGTCTGTCAGACCTGCTCATAAAATATAGACTGGGCTTTTGTGGATGAAGTACTGCAAAATAATGAAACATTTCTACAATTTAACATTTTAAAATTAGAGGTTTTCATAATTGAGTGAATAGAAAATATGTTTTTTGACCTTGAGCATTCGTTTTGACTTTATTCGAAGAATGTTGAATATTCTTTTATACACTTCAAAACATTGAAAAGGTCTTAACCATTCGAGCTGGAATTCTTGCATGTTTTTTGTTATTTTAGAATTTAATCTAATTCTTTATCACAGAAATTGGCAATTACCAACTTATCCTAGTTTTAAAAAAACTTTATCCTGTCTCAGAGATGGTTCTGAACCTTCAAAAATTTTAATTTTAATTTCAAGGGGAGATTTTGTAAAAATTAAAACAAAAGTACTTCCCAACATTTTAGTTTATTTTTCGTTCCTGGAATTTCTCTTTTGTATCTTTCTTGAATGTAAAGTAGTTTTGTTTAACCTATTTTGTTGATTTTTTGTTTTAATAAACATTTTTTTATTAATTAAATATTTTAAAATATTTTAAGCAATTTATGAATTTTACAATTGTTACTTTGTATTGCTATCAAATGAGTTTTATTAATAAACATCAAATTAATTGCTTCTTTCCAAAGAACTTCGAATAACCACAGTGAAAATCAGAAAGTCATAAATG
Source organism: Schmidtea mediterranea (assembly GCA_022537955.1). Classification (NCBI taxonomy): domain Eukaryota; kingdom Metazoa; phylum Platyhelminthes; order Tricladida; family Dugesiidae; genus Schmidtea; species Schmidtea mediterranea. The sequence continues at coordinate 156,436,997 of CM039680.1, read as the reverse complement.
TCCATTACTCACTGAATTCGGTATCAAACAGCTTCAGGCAACGGTATTGAAAGTCGGTAAATTATTCATAAATTAAATTTGTTTTAATTGATTATTCATATACATTTTACCGAAAAAAAACATAGTTGAGAGATACTTTTCTGAACATTGTTTCGATGAAATATTATTCAGTTGTTTATTTGGCATGATTATTTCTAAATTGAATCAATGAGTATTTTGCACTGCGGTTGATTCAATTGTCCGGGGGGCGGAATTTTTTTATTTGAATTTTGCAATATGACGACAAATTATTGCTTGCTCTTATATTATACAATTTATTAGAGCTTAAATTTATATGACTTTCCGCCTTAGTTTCTTTAAGATAAAATAATTTATCTTTTGATTATTATGTTTATTAAAATATTTTTATTTATACATTAACTCTTTTAGACCATATTCTTGTTCAAAATAATTTCTACGTTTATTTATTATACGTTTTAACTTTTTTAAATATATATATAATTTTATTGGAAGCGAAAACTCAAAGGTAACGATGATTCTACTTGAAAATTTCCGCTACACTGATTATTTAGAAATCAAAAATTAAATTATAAAATCGGTTAAAAAATCATTTTTGTTTCAAAATATTTATTTTTTATCTTTTATTTATCAATTATATTTTATTTTTTGCTTAATTCTTATGTTGCTTTATTGTCAGTTTTGTTTAGATTAGATTGCTGTCATTGACGAGAATATTAAAAGCATCAAAATGCAATATAAATAAATTATATATATGATTCTAAGTTTATTATAAAATTGAAGTTTATTATTTCATTTTTACTTAATTGTTGTCATTTCAATTATATATATTTATAATAGAAAGGCTTCTTACATATATAAAATTTTAAAATTATATTACAATTATAAACAAAAAACAATATATTTAGATTTTTTTATTTTTTTATATTGTCAAAGATACTATTTGACATTGAACTTATTAATTTAGACAAAATCGGGCATATTATATTTCTATTAAAAAAAATTTTGGCATAAAATCAACTATAAAATAAAATATTGATCTGTGGTATGAAAAGAAATAAAGATAAAGTAAATAGTAAAAAAGATAAAAGATTCAACAACTAAGATTTACAAGAATTTTTCTTTTTTTAATCATCAATTTTAAACATTAAAAATATAAACTCCTCTTCAAAAGATTACATTTTTTTGAAATTAACTTTAGTTGAAAAAGTTTAAAAATTTAGAATGATTTAAACAAAATGTATCAAAGGTTGAGTTGAACATTATGGTGGTGGATAGAGTTTGCTATTTTTAATTCCTAGAATTATTATTATCGTCTTTCATGTTTTAAAAGATTGATAAAATGCATTTATAAATATTATATTAGTAAATAAAAATAATTTTGGATATTTTAAGTTTCAGTTATAATCTCATAATATAAAATAATATTTAAAAAATTATTGTTTAAAATTTATTTTTTTAAATTTTTAAATTTTTTAAATGTAATTTATTTATTATCGAGATATCTTAATTATTTATATTTAAGTTCTTTTATCTTCATTTAAAATTTAAAAATATTGATTTATAGTGAAAATAATATAAAAAATAATATGAAAATAAAATAAATTAAAAATGATGAGAATGACAAAAGAGTTTAATGGTATTTGTTGTTATCTCATTTTAAAAAATTCAATTAAATAACTTGAAGTTTTTAATTTCAAATTTTTCAACGATTTTCTTTTAGTTTTTGATTTTTTTAATCAAAAAACACAATCAAATATTGATTTTTGAAATGTTTATCAAAGTTTAAGTAATTCAATAATTTCATTAGGCGTCGTGTTGTTTTTTAATTTGTTTATTTAAGATATTTTAAAAGCGAATTATTATTAACGTTTAATCAAATTTATAAAAAAAATGTACGAACAATTTGATAAGATTGACTAGATTGTCAAACGCTCCTGGCTCAATTGAAGTGATTCTGTTGTTTGACAATTGCCTGTAAAAAATAATATAAAACAATTTTTATTTTTTGAAATAAATAAATGTCTTACAAAACTTTTAGGTTATTTAATTTTAAAAAATCTGACTTTCTGATGACATTGATTCGATTTCCAAGAAGATTTCTAAAAATTTTAAAAAATTATTTAACATTTTCAAATTAAAATTTCAGTATTTTGAATTTATAAAAAATTTTAATAAATTAATTAATTAAACTAACAGTCTTGTAGTTTTTTCTTGTAAAATAACCGGAACGTTTGGAAACAAACGATGTTTGCATTCGACTGAATAGTTTTCACATTGGCACCCATTTGGACAGATTTCTGATTCGTCAGACGGATCATTGATCCAAATTGTCGACGAAAAACAATAGAGCGATGACAATAAAACCAACAAAAATTTAAATGTAATATCCTTGAAAATAAAAATCATATTTTCTCGTGTTTATAAAATACTTATATTTGATAACTTAATAAAATTGATAAAAATTAAACGTTTAATTCAATTTAATATATAAATTCAAAATTTATCTCAATGTCTCAAATTTTACTGGTGGATTTTCAACCAATTACAGACAAGCAAATTGAACTGCACAATTCGTTCAATGATTTGCTGGTCGATTTGTAAACACGAATGACAAAACAAACTCGAGAATAATTTTTCTGGAATTAATTCGATTAAATTATAACCATTCTTAAATATTTTTAAAAAATCGAAGAGAAAAAATTTTTAAATTATGTTTCACGTAATTGACGAAAAAAAATTCCTATTAAAACAACTACTAAAAAATAAGAAATTATCAATTGAAAGATAAACAATTTCCAACTGGTATTGGTAGATGAATGAATAAATGATAAACAACCGTGAAAAATTTAATTAAAAGCCCTTAGCCCAATGTGGAAATAATATAAAATAAGAATGTTCTTATATTTAACATTTTCTAGTTGATGTCGAATATGAATTATGGAATCTCTACAAATATTTATTTCATGATTTAAATATAATAATATTAAATAAAATTAAATAAAAGTCATTGACAATTAATTTTTAAATTGGTTTATTAGATATCTTTTTTTATGTCTATTAATTGTTTGTTTTAATTCCATAAAAATATGGAAAATTTTAATTAATTTAAAAAGTAATTAATTTCAAAGGAATTTCATTTGACCTTAAAAAATAAAATTCTAAAAATCAATAAATATTTTTTTTGAATTTGTGTAAAACATATTTGCCAATCAATTCTAGAATTTATTTATTTTTAATTTAGAAATTGGGATTTAGTTAATAGAGAGGAGAGACAGAGAGGGCTTTTGGTATTAAATTATTTTCCCTTATTCAATTCTTTTAATGATACAGAAAGAAACAATTCATATAGTATTTCAATTACTTTCATCAATTATTAAATGTCTTATTTATATCCTTCGTCAGTAGAAACTAATTTGATACTTGTTCATTATTGGGACCCCAAGTAAAAAAATCAAAAATTCGATGAAAACATTTAATTCAACAATTACAACTTCTCAGAAGGCCAGAAAGCCACAATTGCTTCTAACAAACCCTCGAAAACATCCTCTCTGGCAACATGCTTGCGCCACATGAACTCAGCTAAAAACGACTAAATGATGACATGCGGTGCAACGGTGTTTCTTGTTGGGCCACTTGGCCGATCTCAACATACGTTCGACGATCTGGGTGTGAGTGCCAGTGTCCGGATCCACGAAGTTGTACCAGTTTCCATCGCGGATGTTGACCTTCTTCTTGCAAGACTTGATGTTACATTTATTAAAAAATGCGTGTGCTAAAGTAGAGCTTCATTTCGTGACCGTTCGGACAGATTCGATTAGCCGGCAAGATACCCTTCTCTTGAAGAAACGCAACAGCCTTCTCATCAGTGCTTGGCAAGTTAAAGATATTCATTCTAATCAAAATAGTTAAAAAAATTTACTAGGGGTCCCGATAATGAACAAGCACCACTAATTTTCTTTTATTATTTGTTGTTGAAAAGTTCACAAATTATTTTCCAAATTGTTTTTCCTACAAATAAGTATAAGTTGACTGTCAGGGTTTATGCAAACCAGTCCACCTAAAAAGGTTTGTGGTAAGCCCTTAAATGGTCTTATCTAAATAAAAATAAAACTTACATAATTTTACATAAAATTTAAACTAAAATGATCACAGGGTAATCCTTATAGGCGTGAATCATTTAAGTTAACAATCTCGCACTGCAACGGAAATCGGTAATCAAATAAATGTTGGGATAGTAAGAATTTTGTCGATGGAATTAAAACTCGACCCGACTTCTCGTGTTCAATAAATCAAATCAATAATAGAAAACTGCCAGCAAAATAATATTTATTTCAATTAGACACAATTTCAATTAATCACAATTGTGACACTTTGGGTAAGCGCACAATGGGTATCCCTTTGTTCATATTAAACGCAACATTATTTCCTCGGTACAATCTCCATTTTTAATTCTTTCCTTTATTAAAATAAAATTATTTAAAATTAATTCTTTATCCAACTGGCGCTTTCTGCTTTAATAGTTTTTCTCGAAAATAAATAATGAGATATTTTGTACCAAATGGACAATTTAAACCCGAGCAGCCCATTATTTTGAAAATCGGTTGAATAGCTATTTATTAATGGCTTGTCTTAAAATTTATTTATTTATTTATCACATTTTTTTGGCTCCTGACCTTTCTATAGACATCTGATAGATATAAGGTTATTTTATTCGTTTTTACCATCTCATTTACCACCGATTATCACTTTTACCCCAGAAAAATATCAATTTTGACAATTTGCAATTTTAAATATTTTATTTTCTGTATTTCATATAACCTCAAAACAAACAAAAAAATGAAACAATTTTTTATTTTTATTCTATTATTTCTATACATTAATTTTCATGTTTATTTTAATGTGGCAATCATTATGAAATATTTTAGAGCTTTTGTTTTTTTTATATTTACAGATAAAAACAAATATTGTCATTGTAAAACATAAAATAACTAACAATGTGAATTAAGTTTTAAAAAATAATCTCAAAATCACAAAAAACAGCAAATCAAAGTCACCAGAGTTGAAATTTTAAATTTATAAAAAATTTAAATTTCGTCAAAAAAAAATTATTCAAGTTAAGATATTTTATTAAATTTGCTAAACTGTCCATATTCATATTTTTTACCTAAGTTTACATAAAAGTCAAGGTTTAATGACGAAATTTTGTAATTTTCACGGTAGATAATTTTTGAACGTAAAAAATTAAATTTTAAGTTCGAAAAAGTATGCATTGAATTAAAAATTTGCGGGGGTCTTGTGATATACCTTCTCGGCCGTAATTTGGTGACCACTGGTATAATTGATGGAATAGAAAAGTTTACGAACGGATTAAAACAATCAAAACCAAAATGAATGTTAAAACTCATTCAACGATTTGAAAGATTTTCTAGTGGACTTCAGGCCGAAAAATTCAAATATAACAAATTTGTGTCACATTATTTATTTGTCAACCTACAAGAATTATTATTTCGTCTCTCCTTGTAATCTTTATGCACAAGTTATTCTGATTTAGCGCTTGAATGGGTTAAACAAAATACTCCGAAACCATTCTTTGTTTTTATGATAATCGATTCGTAAAAGAAATGTTTTTTTCTTTTGCTTTTCTTGTGTGTGTACTACGTATCTGTGTGTTGCGTTTTCTTTTTTTAGAGTTGCAGTTGTTTGAAAGAGATGGTTCCTTTTCAAATGAATTACATTTTGTGAATTCCCTTTTAAAAAAATGGTTCAGCGAGAAAAAGATAGGATAACAGAAGGGTCACCTTATTGTAAATATTTTAAAAGTATATATAAATTGATTAAATTACTCTATAAAAATGTGTGTTCAAAGTCTTCCTTGCAATTAATGTGTGAAACTGTTGATAAGTGTTAATAAGCTGAATAGGATTGATGAAATAATTTCACCTGGTGTTGATTCTTCATATGGCCTTATCTTATTAACTTCAATTTCCACTTCGTTGTGGACATTTGTTTAAATGACAAAGAAGTCCACTTGTCGAGAATCCTTTACATAATATTGTTGCTTTTTATTTATTTAAAATAGAAGATTCTGGTCTTTTCGTGTGTAAAATATCCCAATGCTTTCGATCCACTTTCAATTAACATTATAGAGTTAACTAATTTGATAGTTTACATAATAGCAATGAAAATTAAATTAAATACTGCATTATAACAAATTATTTTAACTTACAATTGCTTTCTAATTATGAAACTTCGATTATTTTAAATAAATTTTAATTCTATTTATATTAAAAAAACTGCACTTGTTTGTTCACTTAATTATTTTTTACACTACAACTGTAAATTTGAAGGTATCCCAAAATTGTATAGAAAATAATCTATTTATTGTGCTTAGCCCAACACTAGCAGTACGTTGAATGCGGCCAATAAAGCAATTAATTCTGTCCAGCTTAAATATAAACCTGAACCAGAAATTTAGTGCCATCTGTATTATATTTTTTAAATTAAGCGGAAATCCCGGGATTGCGGAATTCAATTTTTCAACAGGGATCCCTGGATCTCGTTTACGAAGCCCTAGTGTTGATCTACTTAATTTTTTGTATAGTGTTTCCTCGATTAATATGTTAATTAATAAATCTATGATGCTGTTTGGTTTATTTATTTGTACAATATTTCTTGTCGTTTGATGCAGATTTGATCTAATAGGAGTCTCTGTAATTTCTTTCAACTCTTTCAAACTAGGAATCAGCACTTAGTTCGGTGATTAATTTCTCACCCTCAATCTTTTACATTCTAACATGAAATTAAATTTATAAATTGTCTTTTACCCTCCACTAGAAATATTAAACTAATAAATTTTTAAAAAAGGTTTTGAAGAAAAAAAATTGTTTTGGTTGATCGGTTGATCTTTGCAATTCATAATTAAATTTCCAAATAATATTTATTTTAATATAACAAATTATATCTTATTAAATGGTTGTATTAAAACAAATGATTTTAGACTCAAATTCCAATTTTTTCAAACAAATGTAATTCAACTTCAACAAAAATATTCCAATAAACTATTGTAATTTTTAAAAAATCTCCTGCATTTTTTAAAAATTTAATTTCAATAATTAATTATATTTTTCAGTGTGGTTTGCTGTTTTAAAAATTTTATAACCGTGATTTTAAAAATACCTAAATATTTAAATCCTCACATCGAATGAGGAAAAGATTAATATAAATTTTTAAATCAAATATTAGGTAAAAGAAAGTTATATAGGTTTGTAGATTCATATTGTAATCTGTTAATGACATCATCGCATCATCCGCAACAAAAAGGTTGAGTAAAATATGATGAATAAATAGCAAATAATCCAGTCACAAAATGATTCAGAACCGGCAGAAATGGACACCTACAAAATCACATATTAAAATGGAAATCTATGCAAGTGCTGAAAGTGAAAACAATTAGGCTGATAAAAAAATCAAATATATAATGGCTTTATGGAAACTTAATCAATGAAAATGTGCAAAATCGATCTAGTGATTTTGTGTAAAATTTTGTCATTTGTTTTATTTTTAATTTGATGTTAAATTCAAAATGCCACATTTTGATAAAAAATCATTTTTAATGTTGTCACTGTGACAAAGTTGAGCGAGAATTATTAAAAAGAATAATTAAATTAATATTTTATTTTAATATATAATTCTTACATTAGATATTTTAGAAATAAAGAAGTGTCGTATATTTTTACTGTCTACTCTTTTTTAGTAGTATTTATTTGTGAGATTTAAATTTTTAAATAAACGGCTCAATTGACCAATTGGGTAACAATGTAGTAATATATATTTCCGCAGTTGGATGTAATATTACAGCGTATCATTTTTAAGAAAAAATCGGTGTTTTCTTTAAATGAATAAAGTAATTGTTTAATTTCATTGTTTCTGAAAAGTCAGATGGTTGGAGACCTCAAGACCAAAGTATTTTATAATTTTTTTTTAAAATTTCATAAAAATATTAAAAAACTATAACCGTTACCATTAATCTATGAATTGCCAAATAAATAAATAAATCTATTTTTGATTACATTTTTGTTTGAAAATTAAAAAAAACTTCATATCAAGACAGTCGCATCTAAATAAACCTTAAAATTGTGAATCTGTTTTAATGATATTTATATAGCTCTACAGTAGGGTTGCCATAATTCTCGGACTACAGACCGGTACACAAAAGTGTCATGCACCACTATTCTAAACCCAACAATCCGTCTTTACACAGCTTTAAAGATTGCGATTGGTTACACACCGAACATTGTAAGGTTTCACGAAGTAGACGCTTATTCACCAACCAGAGGTACATCTGATGGTCGTTCATGGTGGTTACCTCATCAAGTGCCCTCTTGAAATTTATCATGAGCGTTAGAATTTTTTTTAAATAATAGACTCAAATTCATATAACCTAATAAAATGGCTTTTCTTTTCTGATAGCTGGTGTAGGGGATGGAAGAGGGCGGATGTGTTGCTTCGAATGTCGTTTTGCTACGTGCGCGTATCAATACTAAATACTAGCTGACTGGTACCCAGCTTTGCTCGGGAACATTTCGTTATTTTTGATTTTCATGTTTAAAAAAATATATATTCATTCGTAAATTTTAAATCGAGAGGGTCAAATAAATCTTGGACCACGGGACACGGACCTTGAAACCGGGACATGTCACGATGTACCGGGACCTATGGAAATCCTACTCTACAATGATTTTGAATTTTGATAAACCAAAATTGAATTTATTTTTGAAATATATATATCAAATAGTATAACTTCATGTGAAAAGAACACTTACCTTAATGCTGATTTGAGGTCTGATACCAGTGCACCAAGGACAAGGTTTGCCCAGTTTAAAGCGCCATTTTAATACAAAGCTTCCGAGAATTGAGTTAGAGAAATTAAAAGAAAATGCAATTGGCAATGTATCAATTTTTTTATGTTAGAAAAATTAGGATTTCAAGTAAATGAGCAGAAAGATATTTATTAGAGTAATTGATCCAAAATAAAAATGTGCGTTAATAATTTTGTGTAGCAAGCATATTTTGTCCTTTAGTTTCTTTGAATATCGTTTAATCGACAAGATATTAAATGTAAAATATATTTCGCATGTAGATGTTCAAATAGTGATTCGCAAAATGTATTTAGAACTTTCACAAAGCATGCTTATAAAATGTATGGATGGGTGGTAAAACCCTGTGACCTAACAGAAACATGTAAATTTTATGTTACTTTTAGAAAACAAATTCCTGTCTGTTGTTTTAAAGAAAAAACCATGGAGGTTTTACAATATGTTGAATCAAATGAACATAACATGGTAGGTTTAATTTCTGACAATGCAAGAAATATGAATAGGACATAGGAGAATATTTTTTTGACAAACACAATATTCTTTCAATATCTTGCGTTGCGCAAGGTGTGAATCTAATAATCAAGAACTTTTTTTGTAAAAGTAGATATTATATCAGCTGCTTTATGTCTACTTAATGACTACATCAAAAATAAATTTATGTGGAAATGTGATGGATGGAAGAGCGTGTATGAAAATCTTACTGAATTAAAAAAGAAATTACTTGATCTTGATGAAAGCAACTGCAGATTGAATATTACCATTGATGCATTAGAACCTTTTTATAGGTTGTTGAATTTATCACTGGAGGATAGTTGCAAACGGTTTATTTTTGGAGAAATGCTTCAGGGAAATAGCCAGAGGTAAAAATTACAATGAAATGCTTGCTATTATTGGTTTTGTGACACATAATACAGGACAAATTAAAAAATTCTTATAAGATATGTCAAAAAAGATTTGGTACTTGGCTAAATGCACTTGGTATTATAGAATTTGATCAGTTGTTAGGATAGCGTCGATTTAATGGAAGGATTATTAACATACCCAAGGATTTAGAAATATTTATCATATTCAAAGCTTAAAGGAAAGCAACAAGTGGAGCATCTGTTGAAAGGTGCTTTAGTATACAAAAACTTATTCATAGTCCGACCAGAAGCTGCTTAAATTAAGATTTATTTTAGGCAACAAATACTGATTATTAAAACCTAAAATGATCAAATAAAATAAAATAAACAAATAAAATGATCAGTAAAAAAAATTTAACAAAAATAAATACTGGTCAAATAAAATTAAATAATGGTCATGAAAATAATTTGCTTGTCATTCTAATAAATTACTGATCATTAGAATAAAATACTGATCATAAACATTGAATTAATTACTGATCAAGTGATACTGATCATTTTATTAAAAAACTGATCAAATTAATAAAATACTGATCATAATAATAAAATACTGATGTTTCATATTAAAAAATATTGATCATTAAAACTTAAGACATTATTTTACGCTAGAAATATGGGAAATTACTTGATGATTTTATTGGTATTTAATAAAATATTTAAAATTAACGTTTACTTCTTCATCAAACTTTTATATAACAATATATTTACATCTAAAAAAATGTGTATTATTTAAAATTGTCGTTAATCAGGTTATAGAATTATTTTATGGGTATTTATAGTTTAATGGACAAAGTTAAATTGTATTTTTTCTGTAAACAAAGACAATACTAAATAGGCATAGTAATAAAGACAATGCTATGATGTTGTTTCAAGAATTTTAAAAAAAGGAGATTTAAATTGTATTGTCATTTCTATGAATCAAAGACTTTGACACAATGTATTATATCAAGTCTAAAACAATCAAAAATATTTTCCTTTTTTCTACGTGCTTATGGTTAATATTTAAGCTGTCTTGCAATGTTTTTTTAGTAATGAATGAGGATAGTGTTATTATCAAACCGTAAAACTTTGTAAAGTAAATTTATTTAACAATTAAATGACTTAAAAATCTACTGCAACATTGTCACGTTTATATTTTATGTATGTGCTATTTATAAAGAAGTGCATAGCCCAGTGAATTAATTTTTAAAGCAGGATTACCAAATGACGTTGGAATTGTACTCCAATGGGTGGTTTCTAGTAAAATGTGAGCCACATAACCATGACTGCTAATACCCTAGAAAACCTTTGGGTTCACGAGCTACTATAAAGATATTCACGCTCATTTTAATTATGGGTCCCCAATATCACTTAACTTAATTGAAATAATATTGATCATTAAATCGTTTTACTTTATTCTAACGGTATTATTTAAGTAATTTAAATTATTATAAAACGATAGTCGATTTGAAGTCGAGAACACTTTTATTATCCATATTACAAAATTATCGGTGGTTGTCGGAAAATGAAAGTCCAAATTTATTTATTTGACCCAGTAAACTGGCTGCTTTCAATCTGCGCCTTCTTTCTCTCTCTGCTTCACTGGGATGACATTTCCTTTGATACGGTTTTTGTTGTGGAGTATGATTACTTTGGGTGTTAATTGGAGAGAAACTTAAGGTGGGCCAGGTGGTATTTGGATCAATGTTCGAAACTGTGCTGGGGTGGTGCCCGGTTTCGGTCCTTATCGTCTCTTTCAACTTTAGATGGTGATTTTCCTTCTTTAATTTGTCTAGTTCGGTCATCATCTCAGTGTGTTGGTTTCTTAATAATTCATCTTGTTGGTTCAATTTTGTTGTCTGTTTCGGCCGAGTTCAGGTCTCCTCCATCCGACGACTTCTCCGGATCATCGATTCAGCTCACTGGCTCTATTTTAGGACCTCGTTTTGATAATGAGCTACGTCTCGTCTGAATCTATCCACGTCAAGGGTTTTATTATTGTTTTTTTGCACTAAAATTAAAACAAATGCTCTAAATTTAAGCCGATTTTCGTTCTGGGAATAAAATGATAAATCAAATTAATAGGTCTATGTGAGCGAGGATAAATCAAAAACAAATTAGATTATTATTAACAAATCAAGTAAATAAAACAATTATACAACTATCACAGTTTTATTTTACTACGGGTACTTAGAACCCGTTTGCATTCAATATGTGGCCCACCATTTGAGCCTTGTGCAGTTTAAATAATCGCTCACGTTCTTTCTTGCCAGGCCGATTCCTCTTTCGGTTTCTTTTTGGCACTTCCTCTGGCTGTCGTGAGGTTCCCCGAGTGAGCATCTTTCTTCCAATATCCTTGCCAGTAACATTTCGGATAACTATTGCCTCTTGCTCGGCCGATAGTATAGTCCCGCTTTGGACGAGTCCAGTACAGATCTCGTATTTTAATTTCAACTCTCTAATCTTCTCGAGACTTGTCTTAAAGCCTCATCCTTCTTTGTCAACTTGATCTTTAGAGCTTCTATCTCAGCTCTTAATTTTGCTACTCCTTTGGGTCGGAGCCATGTTTGCTACAGGTGCCTACACTTGCGCACCAGAGCTTCAGCTCTTTGATTCTGGACCATCGCTTCATGGTGATACTGGGCGACGTTCTTTCGGAACTTTTAAATTATGCGTCGGTTCGATTTCACTAAAATATATAACGAATAGATAAGTCCTATCTCTATCAATATTTGATTATGATTAATTTTAAAATGAATTTCTAAATTTGTTTATATGATTCTATGGAAGCACTTCTTTCAGGGATCTAATTATGCTATCTGGATGAGGAAAGGAATGAGGACGCACATATTTTATCCGCCTTATATTTTTGGGCAGGTATCTACAACAGTGCTCCTAAACGCGGCATCAGCCAACGCAGTAGGAACACTGTTGGAGACACCCTGGGTTACCTCCTATTCCCACTAGATCAAAACAATACTGAGGACCATAACAACAATGTTATTAATTAATATAATAATCACTAAACCATCCTTATAATATCACTAATAATCGACACCTTTAATAAAATGATTAACTGTAACCATGATAAAACAAAAAATCCCCAATTAATAATAATAATTATTATAAAATCAATAATAATAATAATAATAATAATAATTAATAATAATAATAATAATAATAATAATAATAATAACAATAACAATACAAATTATATGAATAGGAATTATAAATGTTACCATAAAGATTTATAGTAGTAATTCTAAAGTTGTAACCGGGATAATAATAATCGCATTCATAATACTAATATTATAATAATAATAATAATTCTTATAATAATTATAAGTACAATAATAATAATAATAATAATAATAATAATAATAATAATAATAATAATAATAATAATAATAATAATAATAATAATAATAATAATAATAATAATAATAATAATATTAATAATCCTGATTTTAAAAATTTGTCACTAATCTACCTAAAAAGGAAAACACTATAATCCTTAAAATATTAATTTATTGGTGTTAAAAAATAGGATTAATTAATTTAATTAACTATATAGTAAAGTATAAAATTTTAATTCATATAATATAATTAACATTAGTGTATACAAGAAGTTCTTATTTTATATTACGGTTTCTCACCATGACACTTAAAAATCAAGAATTTAGGAGATATTTTAATATATACTATATTGCTTATTATTAATTTAAAAATAAGCTAAATTTATTTCATTTCGCTTGCCATTTATTGTCATGGCAACTTATTATAGGATTTTCAATTCTGCTGGTGAACTGTGTGTAATTAATTTGTTTAAATCTATGCAAAGTTTAAAACTTTTTCCCCTCGATTAAAATACCTTCTTTTCCTAGGGTCTATGCCGTCTCACCCAGACGCCCCATAATTTTAATCCTACTATTTCTCTCTGTGCTGTAAGGGTCAAAAAACATCCAAACATCAATTCCTTTATATTTTTTGTGTATTTTATATAGCACGATTTTGTATTCCATATAACACGGTACGCATTATTAAAATTTGTATGCTCTTTAAGTTTCGTTTAAACACGGTTTCTATATAACACGGAATATCGTATAACACGGTTTCCATATAACACGGTACGCACTTTCCGAATTTGTACGCCCTCTATGTTTCCATATAACACATATTCCCTATAACACGTACCAATTAATCGTGTTACACGAGGGTTTACTGTAATATTAATAACAATAATAATATTAATAATAATAATGATAATAATAATATTAATAATAATAATATTAACGACATTAATGATAGCAATGACTCTGAAGGACCCTAGTAAAGCTAAATTTGGGTTATTAGAATTATATAGGGCATAAACAATAATAATAGTGGTATCAATACTATTAGGGGTGATTATGAATTGATAAAAATAGTAATACTAATGATAATAGTAATAATAATATTAATAATAAAAATAATTATAATTTTTATGAAAAATTAAGGTAATAATTAAAGACTGATTTGAAATTAAGATAGGAAGGGTCGAATTTATACAGTTCGTAAGTCGACCCCCGTTTCAAAAATAAATATAAAATTTTGTAACTTTGATGTTAAAATTGGTAAATTGCTGTAATGAAAAAATTGATATCTATAACAATATTAATACCGTAAAATCTGCGTGCGATGATATATACTTACATATCCTAGGTTTTACCTTGGGATAATTTTATCAGATATGGCTCTTTGTGATCGGTTGTGAAGTAATAATTCAAAATTTCTTCTAAAATTCACAATTATTCGGTTACTCCTTTGACTAAAATTTATGTAAACTAGTAAATTGTTTTGATTTGACGTTCATCCTACATTCAGTTATTAGTTTATTTCGCCTACCTGAACTTTCTTTTTATGTCTTTCATTGCCATTTTGTTAACCTTTATATTTAAACCTTTCCCAGGACCTCAACACTACTCTTTTGAGGTTTGGGCGATAGGATTTAGAAACGGAGAATACTGAGCGGTTCCAGCTACTGCCATCACCACGGGTTCCCCGCTAACCACCGGTTCGATACGGGGTAACACAAATCTCATTTTAATCACTTGTGTGCGTGTGATTTATGGTGTGTGAAAAAATTGAATTTTTAGGGTGAACTTTCAGTTTTATCCTCGTGATGGAGGTTCGATGGCAAAAATTGGTTTCGAATAAAATATTTTTATAAAAAAAATTTTATTCTTAAAAATATATTTTACGGGGCAAAAATACAATAAGTTTGCGACATAGTCTTTCATACTCATGGTCTTATATATATAAAAAAAAATTTAAATTACTGACCTATAAAAGTTATAAATTACAAATAACAATAATTACTTTGTTTTCCGTCCAGGTAAAATTTTCAAAATGTGGAATAAATAATAAAATAGATTAAACTGAGAGTAAATAATAGAGTAAAATGTAAAAAAAGAGAGTAAAAAGTAAAAAGTGATTTTTGCTCGACCAGCATTGCCTTATATATCACGATTTCCGGTGTGTGTTTTTTGATACGGTAAAACAAGGAATTTTCCAGAATATTCTAAAATTATAATTTTTTAATTCCTTTTGATTTATTATTAAAATTTTACAAATTTTTGTATAAAAATTTTATTTAATTTTTATTTATTTTATTTTTCTTTACATTTTTCATTTTACTTTTTAGGTTTAAGTTTCCCGCTCATAAACACACAGGCATTATCGTGCTGGTCAAACAAATATGTGCTTAATCAGTTTTTGCCCAACAATATTATTATTTATTAATTTTGTTTAGAAAAAACCCTATGCCAACATCTTGATTGGATCCCATCGTCACAGACACATTCAATACGTCTAAATTAATTGCTATTTCATTAAAATAAAAATTTAGGTATGTGCATATATATAGATATATGTGTAATCAATTAATTTCTTCAAATATTTAGACAGTAACCAGGGTACTAAACAGAGATATTGCAATCTAATTTGTTTCCTTTGGCATTAGAGTCATTTTCTCCGTCGTTTCAATAGATAATGAGACAGTTGTTGCTAATGCTGATGATGTTGTAATAAAAATAACATTTTATAAAAAAAAATATTTTTTATTTTATTTTTTAAATAAATTAATTCAATGAATTATTATTAATATTGGTTTATTTATGAATTTATTTTATCAAATTAATTACCTATGTTAATTTATAATATGAGTGACAATGAAACTTTGGCATTTATACCTGAAATAGGACCTTCTGTTGTCTAGGTTCTTCTTTCTTTTGTTCCTTACGTTCTGCAAAAATTACAAACACCCACATTTTTCTTTTATTAATTTATTTATTTATTCGTTATTCAGGTGCACTCGTGAAGATTACTCACACACTCTCATGATATTCTTCTTTCCTCATTCATTTATCCTTCTTTATATATATAATATTTTCTCCTTCCTCGGGGTTATTCGCTCTCTACTGAGGGTTTAATGTTGAGGTTCTTGGAGAGGAGATCTGACCCGGTGAACTACCAGTCACTACGGGTACCTCCCACACCGAAGTACTAGTTCTAGACTAGTTTGTGAAAAATCATTTTATTCTTTTGGATGCATGTAGACAATCAGATGGTTAACAATTGGCATATGATAATAATTAATTATAATGAATATATAATTAGCAATTTATGCATAATAGCAATCAAAAATGATAATTAAAATAATGACTACAATGAATGGTTATATGGGTTTTAATGATTTCATATTATTGATCATATGGGAGATCGGTCATGAGGCATCTCGCATAGGTAGCGAAGCTTCCTTGGGGCTTGATCGATGAGAGGAAACTATTTTGATATTATACATTTTAGCAAATTTAAGATTTCGACAATAAAAAAAACAATTCATATTATTTGAAAATTTGTAATTAGTACACCTAACATCTATTTATAAATCAAAAACATAAGATAGGGTACTTCCTAAAAAATTTTAATTTTTGCATAAAAATAATAAAAAACAAAATTCTTTTGCGTTCTACTAGAATCTAACATTAAATATATATCAACAAAAAATTAAAAACAAAATGCAGATAGTTCCTTACTTTAAATGATTTCGAAGTTGGTATAATTCTTCAAAAATATTTTTCTAAAACCTTTTTTTAAAAAATAGCATTAAATTATGTCAATTTGGCATCGACTTATATTATATTTGATGCGGTAAAACAAAACGCCTCCACGTATTTACCATATTTCATCACTTTTCTCCTAGTTGTCAGATTTTCATGATTCTATTTTATTAAAGTTTCTAATTAATTTTAAGCTTAATTCTCATAGTTATTTTCTAGAATATAAGCGTTTTTGATGAATTATGAGTCAATTTATGAAATAAGTTAATTTTGCTAAAATTTATTGTTTTTCTATTTTTTTTAAATGTTTTTATTTATTTTTTTTACATATTTTTTTGTATTTTTCTACTCTTTTTTCTACTTTTTGTATTATTTAATGCTAAGTAGGCTATATTTGATGATTTTTTGTCCATTTGCATTTTGCACGCCCTAATTTTATCGGATGTTGTGCCAGATAAACAACAATTTAAAATTTTAGTTTTTACCCAACATTTATATCTAAACCAGGGATGGAAGCCGGTTTAATAAGCCGGTTAACCGTTATTTTTCTAAATATTTCACTAGACGTAACCGAAACCGAAACCGAAATAAATATTCATAAATAAACCGGTTACCGTTAACCGAAATTCTAAAAAACCGGTTAAAATTACGTAATTTTCCAATTTCAAATATGTTCTACTTAATTTATTTTTCTTTTCATCATACAAATTAATATCTCCTAAAGCTAATGTCATAACCTTTATAATTATGGTTATCCCAATAAACAATTTCAATAAAAAATCTGCTAGTAAAAAGGCGAATTTTGACAATTTTGTGGTATTTATAAAAAACACAGCTGCGAAATTTTGATTTCGAAAAGAGAAAAAACAAAATAAAAATATATATATATATATGTATATTATAAAGTTGGGTAATTGCACAGTGCAAATTTAGAACGTCAGTTAAGAAGTAAACATCATGATAAGCACTACAAATTTCAAAGACAAAAGTTTCAAACAGCACTTTGGAAAACAAAAAGAAAATGCTAAACATCATTTCCTAATTGATCAGTTAATTCAGATGTTATCTCATTTCCTGGCTGATCCCATATTGTATTCTTTATTTTTATGCTATATTAATAGTTGTGTAAGAAGATATACAGAAAAGTTTTGAGAGATGTTTCTCTGGTCTCTGCTTTATACTGTCAGATTTAAGGACACGTATGACTTATCACATTTTAGAAGACATTATGATAATTCGGAGAAATAAATAAAATTATTTATCATATTCATTATAGTGTTAGCTTTTTATACTACTACATTAAAAGTTGGGTTAAATATTGGTAAATATTAAGTTCTGTGTTTAAAATTAATTTTTGCGATATCTTTTCTTAATTCAGTTTGCAGCTATTATGCTTATGCAGTTTGAAACTGAAATTATTACTGAATACATTACACTTGCTTATAATTTTTAATATTGAAATAAATAAACGTAGTAGTAAATAAGAAATTTTAAACTTATGAAACTTAAGAGTTGACGAATAATAAACTTGATTTTAAAAATTCATAATATGTTTTCCTTTGCCATGAAATTTCTTTCACTTCATTTATAAGCCACATTCTATAATTATAATAACATGAATGGTAATTTTTTGTTTTGTTTCATGATAGTACGCGTTGCCATGATAAAGCGAATTAAAAAAAATCATTCATTTTAACATAATTACAGAATTTGCCCTTCTGATGTCCGTAAAACTAAACTTGTTTTACACTATCAAAGTAATTTTAAAAACCGGTTTTTAACGGTCAACCGTTATTTTGCAAAACGGTTTAACCGAAAACCGATATTATTCTAAAGAATATAAAACCAGTTAAATTATGACCAAAATTAATTTCGGTTTCCATCCCTGATCTAAATACATATTTTCAAAAAAACTTCTTTTTTTTTAAACCTATTTTTATAAAAACGGATATTTGGCTTTAACGGACACGTCCCCCCAAATAGTCCGTATAATCGAGGTTATACTGTACTTAACTAAAATAAAGTAATATAATAGCTGGTATAAAAATGCATTACGTATAGAGATATATAATTGATCAGACTGGCGTCTATGTGACCCCCGGACAAAAAGACAAATTACCGTCCAAAAAACATACTTTTTTAAAAATATTTATTTTTATTTTAAATAAAGATCAAATGGTTTCATGTTAATAATAAAATGTCACAGTTTTGATTTATCACGTCGGGGAAATAACCAGGTTGTCCGTCTCTGGAGTGGGGCCTGAGTTGATTGCCAATTAAACACACATTTCGAAATCGCTACCTACTGAAACAAAATGTCGTTTTTTCTGCATTATTTCAGGTTCGCAAATATGAAATATGACGATTTTGGATGAGCACGCTTTCTAGGATTCTATTTGTTTGATTTTCTTTAGTTTCTTCTTATGAGAAAATATTGTTCTTACGACTTGTTTATTGCGTATTCATTAATGACTTCCTTCACGTTAACAAAAAAATTTTAATAAATAAATTTTAACACAACCAAAATCTTCATATAAATAAATAAAACTATGAATACACTTTATGGTTGTGTTAAATTTCGGTTCTCTTCAATTATGAATTGACGGAGTTTATAAGTAGATGGTACGGTCACCACTGGAACAGGTAAAAGTTGCCACATTATCTGTAGGGGTTAGATTCTCCTTATCATTCAACAATGAGGATTCTTAAATACTCAAGTTCTTAATTCCGGGTCAATTCTCTGAGTTAAAATATTGAATGATCTAACTTCCTAACATAGGCTGTTCGTAAAATTAATTTTTCCGTTCACATCAACTTACCCATCTCCATCCTTAAGACGAAATAATTCAGAAAACGTGTTTACCTTAATTTCTGCTTTAATACATTACTTCATAACATTTATCTAAGTCGATTTCGATTTTATCTAGAATAAAATCGCATTGAAAATTTACATTTTACGTTCCTCTAAAGTTTCAACTATCTAGCTGCAGCGGTTTACGCTATTCGAAAAGCGAAAGGTGGCAAACAAACCCACCTACAAACACATTTAGAGTTTTATATATTAGATAACGGCAATGTAATTATATTTTTCACGATCACTAAGTAATAATAAAAAATAGCTCTGGCATCTGTAACTTTGGACCTATGTATAATATACAATTGTAGGTTGTGAGATACCTAATCATTGGAGTAGCGGTTCCCAACCTGTTGGTTATGACCCGAACAGGGTCCCTGACAATTTGACAGGAGTCGCCTAAAACCTTATGAAAATAATTTGTTTATGCTAATCAGTGGTTTCTTACTATAATTTAATTTAAGCAATGCTCCTACTCTGACTTTAAAGTATAAATTATTAAATATAAATTAAATTAGATATTTAGAAGTCAAAGACATAATAGTTAGCTACAAAAATGCTAAACCTTTTTTGAACACATAATTCAAATTTTAAAATAAAATAAAATGGAACATTACACAAATTAATAGACATTAAAAACTATATAAATTTTCATTATTTCATCTTAGAGGTACAATCCGTCATGTTTTCCGTGCTGGTGCCATTCTTTTAAACGTTTGAACAAAATCAAATTGTTTGACCCTTTCGAAGACATTACCATAACATAGAGCTGCTGGGCACTGATGGGTCCTTAAAATAGTTTAAACTGCCTAAGGGTTACTATTCCCCACCCAGCGCCTACATAAGAATTTGAACCGCTAGTCACCCGTCAAAAATTGACGTTGGTACTGTAAACTAGTGGGTGGAAGGTTAGCAAAAGGTAAGCTCCTTCTCAAGAACTGCTAATGCCCTAACCCCCTCGGGTTCATGAGCTGTCATAGAAAACTTCATGCTCTACTTGATCGGTCCCCTTTTCATCTCTATCTAATTGCTAATTTACCTAATCATTTGCTTCTTTAGTATCTCCATATCCAACGACTTCAATTCATATCCAAACATCGATAGCAAATTCAACATTAACAAATTATAATTAAATTTAGGTCCTGTAACATAATAATATTAAAATTTTTATTTTTTCAGATTAAGAATTTATTTCTAATTTTCTATTTATGAAAGCTTATTTGAATTACCAAAAAGAAATCCTAATTTACTAAAATTTAGAAATAAAAATTTTAATTTAAATTACTATAATATAATTTATAAATATTATGATATAATTTATAAAATTTTTCTGTAAAAATAAGATTAACTTTACTATAACATAAAATATATTATTTAGTATTACCGGCCACTGTTTCGATTCTCAAAACTCAAGGGTTTAGGATAAATTTAATTATATAGTCTTCTTTTATATATATGTTTTGTTTTTTGCTCGTCGCTTATTGTCACAGCAACGGGTCAAACAATCGTTAAATTGATTTTTAACCACTTTTAACTAAAGTTTTATGTTTTTAGGTATCCCCAGGACCCCCAGGACAATCGTGGCTGTCCTCATCTCGTGGACATGTTCGTTAAAGTATTTTTATCCATTTTCAATACATTATCACATTTACATTGTAGAGATTCGCTGCCTATTTCGCCCCGTACAAATTGGATTTTTCTCCTCTATTTTTATTGTTATATTTTTGAAAATAAAAAAGTTATTTTTTGTAAGTGTTATTTTACTTATATTAACAATAATTATGATTTTAATAACGTTAAATTAAGTAATAATAATATTAACAGGTTAATAATAATAATAATAATAATAATATTCATAATGATAATAATAAAGTTACCAATGATAGTAATAGTATATTAATAGAGATAATAATAATAATAGTAGTAATATATTAATAATAATAATATCAATCTAATTAAGGATGATGATAACAATAATAATAATAATATCAGAAGCATACTAAGGGTAATTAATAAGTTATTAACATTAATGATACTATATAGTTTATAACAATAGTAATGCTATACTAATAATAATAATAATAATAATAATACTAATAATAATAACAATCATATGAAAATAATAATATTAATAGTAATAATAATAATATGAAAATAATAATATTAATAATAATAATAGAAATAGTAATGAAATTTTTGGTAAAAATAATAAGGACGATAATAGTACGAATGATAATCGTTTTACGGGTCATAGGATCATGGTCTCAGTTTTGTAACATGAATAAAATTTTTACCTTTGACGAAGTAGTAAAATCTAGGTAATGAGATAACGTAAAATTTTGGATTTATAGTCGAATTCATTTTGAATTTTTGTTTTAAAACGTAGATTATTTACGAATAATGGTATTCCGAGAAATCCGATTTATAGTCGATTAACTTTTCTTTGTTGTGATTAGTCTTGTAGTATAGTGTATATAGGTTAGATAACGACTTTTGTATGGAAATATGTTTTGTCGGATAAAAAAAATCTTGCTAATTCTACTAGATACTAGTCTACATATTTTTTTTTATTGTAATTTTAAACTTTATATTCACCCTTTCCCAGGACCTCAACTCTGCTCTTTCGAGGGTTGGGCGATAGGATTTAGGAAGGGGAGAATACTGAACGGACCCGGCTACTGCCTTCGCCGCGGCTTCCCCACTAACAACCGGTTCGATCCGGGGTACCGAAAAAACAATTTCAATTTTCTTCCTTTCGAGCATGTAGGTTATGTTATATCTTTGTAGGATAGAAATTGGTTGAAATGATTTAGAGTTAAATCTCTATGATGAAGGTTCGATTATAAGTGGACTAAAGATTAAAATAAAATTGATCATTTTGGTAATAATGAAAACAATCCATTTTAAAACGTTATTCTTTAAATACTAAACAGTAAACGTAGGTCATGATAGAATAAAATCATAAGTCATAATAGAATAAAATAAATTAAAATAAAATAAGTGCATGATAAGATAACATACTCACTTCGCAAAATAAAATTGAATGTAAATAAAAATTAAATTTTGAGAGTAAAGAGTATTTGAGTGTTTTTTGTTCAACCAGCTTCGCCTTATATATCATGATTGTTCGTGTGTGTGTTTTGATGCAGTATAACAAGGAATTTCTAGAATATTCCAAAATTATAAAAAAATCTATTCTTTTCGATTTAAATTAAATTTTTTCATTTTTGTCTCAAAATTTTTCTTAAATTTTATTTTTCTTTAAATTTTCCATTTTTATCTAATTTTAAATTTTCTGCTCAAAAACACACAGGCGTTATCGTGCTGGTTAAACAAAAAATGGGCTTTATCAGTTTTTGCCCAACAGAGCTTACAATAATTAATATAATAATTATTACAATAATTAATTTAATTCGAAAAATTATATTTTTTATTATATTGACAACGAACTTTTGAAAAGACGGAGCTATCTATGTTTAAATATTTTTTAAAAATTCTGTCTTCTCAGAGTTTAATAAAAACTATCTATAATATATTTAAGCAAACATCGTGCTACTAGATAAATTGAATTTACCAAATTGGACATATCACCAAAACAAGGAAACTAAATCACTTATTTCCCGGCATTTATAGAAATTTATCTATCCTTATCAATCATCTGAAATTAATAAGATAATAATTCAGATAATAAAATTGATAAGATAAATAATTAAGAATTTTTATAATGCTTTTTGAAAATAATTTTCTTCTAACCTTTAAAAGATTTTTTAAATTTGTAAAAATGATTATCATGAAGTTATCTTCCAAATAAATTTACTTTGGTTGAAAAAAAATTCTGGACTCAAATGGTTAATTTAAAAATAATTAAAATCTGATACTAATTAAAAATTAAAATGTTCTTAATCAAATAGCTCAAACTTACATATTGAATATAAGTCGATGTCCATTTTTACATAATTATATATTAATATTAACGTATCAAATTTCAGTAGTTATTTATTTTTAGAATTATTCAGTCAATAAAAATTTCAGATTAACCAACTAATCATAAAATTGAACTTTCAGCGGTTTCAAATTAAAGGGCATAATCATGAAATTCATCATGTTTCATTAAAAGTTTTCATAAAATTATTTTATATATTTCTGAATTAAAAGCAAGCTTAACAATTAAATCAAAATAAATTGCCAATCAGATTTAGACAAACATTTAACAAGTTATTTAAATATCGTTCATTTATAATACTATGATAAAACAAATTAGGGCTTTACAAAATTGCAAGTTTTTTTGAAAAAAATCAACTATTTGAAAAATTATATTGAAAATTTTATCTACAAAAAATAATGCAAATTTAAAACAATCAGGAAAATTACTATTAATATACCAAATCGTTATTTATTATAGATGCAACAACTTATTTACAAGGTGAGTTGTAATAATAAAAAACAGCATATCGAAACTTATAAAAAGCATTTTGTGTAAAAAATATTGACGAATTTAACACAATCCCCATGAAAACATATCGCATAAACGACCACTTGTTTTATGCAAAACCTATTTATATACACAAACATCTGTCAGGTATTTTAAATAATAACATTACATTAAGAAAATGAATTACAAACACACAAATGCGCCAAATCACAATCAGTAGAGCAAATGTACAAAATTCATAAATACAGTACACACAGTGTAAAATAGATAATTATGCCGTCAAAACAAATCCTGCCAAAATTTTCCTGTTAAAATAATTCATTATGACTATATTTTATATAATAAGAAAGAAATTAAGATAATTTACCGAGGATAATTCAAACATTCTAATACGAATATTGATTAAATTTGTAATTGAATTTTTAATAGAAAGTGCATTGAAATAAATTGATTTTTTATAATCTGATAACAGATACAATAGTGCTATTTTGAAATCACTTGAAGAAATTCTGATGAAAATTAATAACCATCTTAACAAATAATCATCTGAAAGGGCAAAGTTGAAAATGAAAACAAGCAAATCCCCCATTACAACGCAATGAAAACAGATATTAATAAGGCAAAGCCGAATCAATACCAATTTTTATGAACAAATTACTTTAAATTGAAACCACATTTTTTGAAATTTTTTCTAATTATTTTCCACGTCTACTAGAAATTTGATTTTTTCAATATCAATACTTTCAAATTCGTCTTCGTAATCAGAAAATTCCGGAATGTGGTTGTTACTTTCAAAATCTAAATTGCTCCCTAAATCAGGTAAATCCCAATGTGTCGGAGCAGCTAATTTTTCGGCTTCAAACTTTGATTTTAATAAAGGAATAGAAATTGAAATTTGAGAATCGGAGGTGTGAGGAAATTCAATGTTACTATGGGATGAACGATCTGATTGATTGGATAACGGATCAGACATTATCCCGGTTGGTCGAGAAAGGCAGCAGGATTGTAGAGATTGATTACTCTCTGGGCTGGTAAAATTATGACTCGGCAAAGTACTGCTTGTTTCCCCTTCAAGGGTTTCACATGAATGAACACTGTCCACTTGTTTGTGATTATTAATGGTATCATTTGAAGAAAATAATTTTATTCTAGTTATGTTTTCTTCGGTTAACTGTTTAGCTTCATTAACAGCTTCAAAATATTTCTTATTTTTTATTTTAGTGCTGAATTTATTATCGAAATCAATATGAAAATGTGAAAGATTGGCACAGTTAACATAAGATATTTGATCATACGCGAGCCATTCAACGCAGGCAATATATTCTTCGATCACTGCTGATTTACAATTATTTGGTTGAGCACATTTTTGTGATCGATTTATTGATAGTATTTTAGAAGGCCAAAATGGATATCCGCTGATTTTTGCCCAAACAATATCATTAATGGCAAATTCTCTGTCCGATAATTTACATTTGATTAGCGGTTGCTGATTAAAGTTTAAATAATAATCAGAAGCTTGAGAAAAATCATTTATAATTTGTATCGATTTAAAGGTTTTCGGATCACTTTGATCACGAATTAGTTTTAATTTGAGAGGTGGATTAAATTCAGAACTGCTTTCTGAATGGTCATCAACATGAAGAAGTTTTGACTTTTTAGTTCGAGTTTTCCGATTTAGTGGTCGTATTTTAGTTACAAGTGTACTATCCTTAATTTTTCTCTTTTTATGCTTTATATTTTTGCTTTGAATATTTGACTGATCGTCACGCTCTGAAAAGTCGTAAACATCCATTTTCAGTCAACAATTTAGACATTCATTTTTGTCTAAAAATTAATCAAATCAATGATATTAAAATATAATCCTTGTAAAATGTTAACCAAATGATAAATCAATTATAAAATAAATTAATTACTAAAATAACAATTAAATAAATAAGTTAAATATCTATTATGTCATTATGAAAATGAATGAATTTTTAAAAATTACAGATTCAATTTTTTTTTATCCTATTCAAACAACTTTTGTAAACTTCGGAAGTTAATGAAATAATAGATTGATTTGTTACTCAGACAGAATTGATATCATTCTATATGTCAAATTACTTTAAATAGCAGTACATATCAGTTGTAATTTAATTAATATTTAATTGTGTTCTGTTTGCAATATAAAATAAATAATTATTTAATTAATAAAACAGATTAGTCTGCAGAAGAATAATAAGCAAATCTGGAATTAAAATACAACTAAACTAGAATTTTAAGTACCTTAATTTAATAAATTTAAATTATATTCATTTGAATTAATTTATATAAGTTAAACTTTAAATGGATCAAGTTAAAAAGAGTTAAATTTCCAAAATGATATTTTTAAATTGATGGGTATTTGATGGATAAAAAGAAATAATATTCGAAGTCATTTTAAAGGGAATCTCATC
Source organism: Schmidtea mediterranea (assembly GCA_022537955.1). Taxonomy (NCBI): domain Eukaryota; kingdom Metazoa; phylum Platyhelminthes; order Tricladida; family Dugesiidae; genus Schmidtea; species Schmidtea mediterranea. The sequence continues at coordinate 156,410,398 of CM039680.1, read as the reverse complement.
AGATATGCGCATAAGAGATATGACCATTGGATACCAGTCAAAATGAATTTGGAATTGTTTTCTAATGGGTGGTTACTAGTTAAAAATGAGCCATATTGTTATGACTGATAATACCCTGCCAAACCTTTGGGTTCAAGAGCTATCATAGAAGATGTTTATGCTCAATTTATTATAAGTCCTTCTATTTATCACAAAATAAGTTAAAACGATTTCAAAACAAAATTTCATAATTTATTATTTATACAATTTAATAATTTATTGAAAATCACACAAATCAAATAAGTTTTTAAAGATTTTTGATTTTTAATTTATTGTTGAGTACTTTATGGAGAGAGAAAAAGAGTTTTTGGCGATCCCACGTTCAATGGAACTTCCGCCCGGTATGTGCATAAGAAAAATAATTATTTGGCCCCGCCACAAGTGTCGCTGGAAATATGCTAAAATGTGTTTTTTGCTCAGTGGAAAGGTATTTCTCTCGTCTCTTAAACGCAGCTATGTTATCTCTGCGTCTCTCTCTTGGATTGTTGCGTGCGCTTGGTTGAGTAACTGTCTGTCGAGGTCTTATCTTAATCGAAGTTTGTTTACTGTTTGTTATAGCCGTTGTACTACCTCTGGACGCATCCAAGTCTGTTCCATGCATTTATATCTTCGCACGAAAGCTTGCGCTCGCAGATTTTGAGTGATCGCCTTTTCATGGTTTTTGGCGACATCTCTTCTAAATTGTTCCGTCATTACTAGATGTTGAACAACTAAAGAAATTCAATGTATCTTCCAAATTTTTACTCATTCAGATTAAAGTAATTGTCATAAATTCATTTAGTAAATAGAATTTTTGGTGAAAATTCCATTTTCACAAGGCAAGAGGTGAGCGCGATGATGACTGCAATCGTAATTATCTTATAATTTTATGAGAAATTCTTTTTAAAGGGGTTTACGATAATACCAGAATCCATCAACCCTAGGTAGAGTATGTCATATTATGGAGCAAACCTAACTTATTCTTTTTGTATTCTTTACTAGCTCCTTAAATCGCCATAATAATACATGTTATATAATATGTGATAAATATTAATATCATCAAGAATATAGTAATTTAAACCTCATTAAGGCAAGACTTTATCTTTCATAATGAAAATTAAGAAACTCAAATAACATTATACTATTTATTTAATATGAGCAATATAAGCCATTATTTCTAATAATCCGAAAATAATTTTAGTTTTCATGGAGACCACCTGACGATCCCAATGGTAGTATTCTTTGACAATAATAATTACGGAAATGACGTTTACAGCAATGACCATAATCATTATCATGCTGGGCACTGATGGGTAATCAAAATGTAAAACCTGTATAAGGGTAACTACTTCCCACCCAGTGCCTGCATAAGAAGTTTAACCGCTAGTCACCCGTCAAAATTGAAGTTGGTACTGTGAACTAGTGGGTTGAATATTAGCAAAGGGTGAACCTCTTTTCAAAGAAATGCCAATGTCCTAATACTCATATGGGTTCACGAGCTGTTGTAGAAGACATCGTGCTCTAATTATATCGGTCCCAGTCTCGTCTATTTATCTATTTTAACATTTTCAATATTTAACTGTTACAAATTAATTTTATCGCCAAGATCAAAATTAAACACAAATACAATTCTTCTTTACATTGGCACTCTCTTCTGGGATTTAAATATGCTATCTGGATAAGGAAAGGGATGGGGCACGCGCATTTTATTTACCTTATAAACTTGGGTAAAGTATCTACAACAGTGCTCATAGACGTGGCACCGGCCAACGCAGTAGAAACAATGTTGGGGACACTCTGGGTCACCTCCTATTCACACTAGGTCAAAATGATATCGAGAACCCTGGTAATGTGGTTACTAATTACTTAAAATTTGAACCTTAAATTCATATCAATAATAATAAATAATAATAATATTAACAATAATAATAATAACAATTATAATTATTTTCATAATAATTATAAGTACATTAATAATAATAATAATAATAATAATAATAATAAAAATATTAATAATAATAATAATGTTGGGGTTGTCGGTGAATTCGAATAGAAATTATTGTCGATCTGACTCCAAGCGTGCTTTAAACAACAGTAACGAACTCCAAACGATATAAACTTTATTGATTAATACACTTTATCTCCACTTTAAAATGACACAACGAATTATCAATCGATCACACTTAGTGCTTATTGCGACCCTTCGGGAAGAATAGCACTTTTCGGATCAATTAGCTTCACAATCATCTGATTACTGCGGTGGGTTTCTGAGATCGGTAACTCTGATTTAGTTGCTTCGCTTTGCTTTGACCTTGCTTAATTTCTGTTTCAAATTTCTCTTTTAACTTCTTTTTCGTCTTTCTTTATCTTCTGCAATCCTTTGTCTCCTGAAAATTTCTTGTCTCTCGCAATTTTTATCTTTCGTAGTTTTGGCCTTTCGCAAGTTTTTCTCCTAAATTTTTTTGTGTTGTTGATTTCAATTACGCTTCCTTTTTATACCCCATCATTCAATAACACTTACTGCTGTCGAATAGAATCTCTTACCGCTAATTCATTTTGGGCCACCATGATCGATGACAGCTGTCCAGATAAATCATTTTTTTGGAGATGCCCTTTCCCAGATTTTATCTTGAAAGGGCTTTCGAGATGATGTGCGAATTTTCTTTTGTTTTTGTTTTCCAAAATTTGCACTTGTTAATTATAAATGACCTTCTTTGATTTAATTGTCTGTTTTTATTGATTTTCTCTTATTCCTTTCTTGTTGTTCAACATTTCTTTTTCATTCTCTTTTAATGAAGCTCCAGAACCACATCTTACTCACTTCTCATTGTTTCCCCCAATCATTTTAAATATTTATTAATTATTTTATTTCATTATTTAGGTATCCTCAATAATAATAATAATAATAATAATAATATTAATAATCTTGATTTCTAAAATGTTAAAAATTTATCCATAATTTTCCTAATAAGAACTATACTTTAAAATATTAAATGATTAGCGTTAAAAAATAAAATTATTAATTTAATTTGCTATATAGTAAATTATAACATTTTAACTTATATAATGTAATTAACCCTATTGTAAGTAAAACTTAACGCATAAAAATCAATGGTTTGGAAGGTATTCAAATATATATCATATTACGTAAATTTATTCCATTTTGCTGCCATTTATTGCCATGGCAACTTATTAAAGAATTTCCAATTCCTATAATATAAGTAAGTATCGATTTTTTGATACTTTTAACTAATATTATTTAGGTAAATCGAGATTTTCCGCGGTACCAAATGCCTCCGATGGCATCTTCGACCACTAATGCTTGTGACAAGGTATATTTATTCCTTTTTTTATATATATTAACTTTAAATTGTAGGATTCCCAGTTTCACCTCACTTCGCATAACTTTGAAATTTTTTGTTTTCTATCATGGAATGTTTGTTGTTAAATAAATTTTGGTAAAGGTATCATTTTATTTTTGTCATTTACCACCCTTTTAGAGTTTAAAGAAGCCTTTTAAATTAATGTTTCTAATCAATTAATAACAATAATAATAGTAATATTATAATAATCGTATTAATAGTAATAGTAATAATAATAATAATAATAATAATAATAATAATAATAATAATAATAATAATAATAATATAATAATAATAATAATAATAATAATAATAATAATAATAATAATAATAATAGTAATAATACTAATAATATTAACATTAATAATAATAGCAACAATAATACTAATAATAGGAATAAGAATATCAGTAATAATGTTGATAGCAATAATAATATTAATGATAGTAATAATATCAATAATAATAGTAGAAATAATAATATCTATAACAACAATAATAATAATAACACTAATATTAATAGAAATAATAATATTAATAATGATACTAGTAATAATAACGTTAATGACAATAATAATGATAATATACATATTTATAATAGTAATCATGATATTATATGGATAATAATAATAATATTAATAATAATAATAATAATAATAATAATAATAATAATAATAATAATAATAATAATAATAATAATAATAGTCATACTATTAAATCAATAAAAATCTGATTATGGGTCTAAACGAACGTATATTCAAAGTCTTACTTTAAGCTGATTTTGATCAGATATTGTTGTTTGTGGTCAGTCGTGAGATGCTAATCGGAAATATATGTTAAAATTCATAATTTTTCGATTATTTCTGTAACCTAAATTTATGTGAATTAGTGAGTTGCGTTTTGTTTGTAATTCGCCCTATAACTTAATTTTGAGTCGTTTCTTCTAAATGAACTTCGATATATATTTTTCATAGTCATTTGTTAGCCTTTATATTTAGACCTTTCCCAGGACCTCAACACTACTCTTTCGAGGGTTGGGCGATAGGATTTAGGAACGGAGGATACTGAGCGGTTCCAGCTACTGCCTTCACCACGGGCTCCCCGCTAACCACCGGTTTGATCCGGATTAACAAAAATTTCATTTTATTGACTTGAGTGCGTGTGGGTTATGGTATGCAAAAGGTATTTGAACACGAAAATTAAAAATTTATTCCTCGCGATGGAGGTTCGAGCATAAAAATTCTATCTGGTTAAAATCAAAATAAATCTATAAAAATGTCCTATATAAAAGCAGGAATTAAAATGATAATCAAAAGAATATTTAATGAATAACAAAATTCATAATGCTGTCTACCGCAATAGTGACGTACAATAATAAAGCAAAATTAAAAATAATAAAAAATTGACGTTAAAATATACAAATAATAAGGTTTACTTTTTTCGATTCCTTCACAATGATTAATAAATAAACAATAAAGTAGATTTAATAGCATAAATAGAAATAGTAAATTTAAGAGAGAGAGTATTTAAAAATAATAAAGTGTACTGAAATTTGTCTGCCCAGAACTGCCTTATATACCACGACTTCTCTTGTGTGCGTTTTGATACGGTAAAACAAGGAATTTTCTAGAATATTCCAAAATTATAATTTTTTAATTCCTTTTGATTTAAAATTAAACTTTTATATTTTTGTCTACAAAATTTTTATTTAATTTTTATTTATTTTATTTTTCTTTACATTTTCCATATTTTTTCTAAATTTAAGTTTTCCGCTCAAAAACACACAGGCGTTACCGTGCTGGTCAAACAAATATGGGCTTAATCAGTTTTTGCCCAACAGTCATAATAAGGACAACTAGTACAACAATGATAGTATGAACAGCACTAATAATAGTAGTGATCATAATAAGGGTAATGATGCCGATAAATAATAATATCAATTCTACTACCACCACCACTACCAATAATAATAATAATAATAATAATAATAATAATAATAATAATAATAATAATAATAATAATAATAATAATAATAATAATAATAATAATAATAGTAATAATAATGATTACAATAATTTTACATTATTTGAACCACAATTACTTCTTTTAAACTATTTTAGATATATATTGTTATTTGATTTTGTTCAAAAAAACTAAATTGCCGCCATTTTCATACCTTTTTTTTGATAATTGCGTGGTTGATTTACATATGTGGTCAGCGCCGTGTGGCATCTTTCGTGGCCCTGTGCCAAAAATTAAATTTCATCTTGCTTTAAAAATGTATCTAATGATGCAGCAAGGCTACTTAAATTTGCTGCTTTCAGGGCCTCTTTGCTCTTTTTTGTGCCAAATTTCATAAAATATTTCCGATATTTTTAATAAATACAAAGGTTGTATTGAACACAATTCTATTCTTTCTGTTATTTTTGAGCACTTAAAATACACTAAAAATTCACAGTTAACTATTGCCTAGCTTGATATCAAAGACGCTTTTGGTAGTGTTCCACATGATTATATGGACACTTTTGAGACGTTGAAGAGAGATTTGTGAACATACTGAAACTGCTCTATACTGACACGAGCTCTTTTTATTGTTGTAATAAACTTCAGACACCAGACATTAAAATAAAAAATGGTGTGAAGCAAGGCCGTTCTATATCAACGATCCTCTTTGCTGTAGCGATTAATCCGGTACTTGAGGCAATAAACATGGCAAACATTACTCCGTTTATGATAGGGACCTCTTCTGTGCAAGTGCTGACTTATGCAGATGACATTGGTCTTATCGAGAATAATCCAAATGACCTACAAAAATTAATTGAATGTTGCGGATAATACTGCTAATTCAATAGGATTTGAGTATCGCCCTGATATGTGTGCATATATCCAATACCTTAAGGTGGAGACTGTCCGTGAGATTCTTGTCAACAACGAACTTATTAAAAGAATTGCACCAAGTGAACTTTATCAATACCTTGGAGTGCCAATAGGGTATAGTATTGATCAAAGTCCTTATGAAATTATATCGAAAGTCGTTGAAGATACTAAAAAATTGCAATCTCTGATCTTTTTGGTTGGCAATAACTGAAAGTCTACAAGGTCTTCCTACGACCTTTCCATTTCGATTTAGAGAAATAAAAACAAGTTCACTTTCTGATTCTCAGAACAATTTGAAGATATATGTCAATAATACCAATCTATTGAGGAGTCAACTGAGAAAGATTTTGAACTTGCCAAAATATTCTGAGATTAGTTAATTTTATAATAGTACTGAAAATGGCGGCGCTGGCTGTACAGATATCCTTGACGAATATCATACACAAACGATTGTCTATTTCTTTTTTTTTTATTTACATCACATTGTGAATACTTGAAAAAAATAAATAATTTCTCATTTTAATCAGTATCGTATTGGAATTAGAAACCCGACTCTCACTCAAGGATTTGTTTGAGTAAATGGTATGGAGGGAAACAAAAACTATGGAGTTTGTAAAACACGTTTTCAAAGATTGCATATTTCAATCTCTTATTTTAATAGAGTACATAAGGTTAAGATATTGTTTGAAACTTTTAAAGGAAATTCATCTATCCGTCTAACGACTTCTTTAACCGGAACATGAAAAACATTACCAGAATCACGAAATTCTTTGCCAATGATTCTTCACTCAGCTCTACAAGATTCGTATTTTGAAAGATGGGAAATGAGAAAAAACGGCAATCTTCTTGTATCTGCGATTAAACTCTGTCCATTAATAAACAAACTCGTTTTCCGAAGTGACTTAGCGGAATTCGAATAAAGATTTGTAAATCGCGCTGGCACTAATACACTCTCAATGTTTGCAAAACCATATAGAAACTGTGAGGATCGCCTTTGTCGAAGATGTAAATCGAATGAAGAAACAATCGCACATGTTCCTTAAACGTGTAAAATAAATCAATCACTAGCAATGAATCGACATGAGAAAGTCAAAAATGAGCTCATAAATCCAGAACTTCTAGTTGTCGTCAATCATAAGTGTTCACTTGTGCCAACCTCAAATGAACGTGTTGATCTTCTCATTACTGTTGGGGTTAACAAAATTCACAAAAGTAAAATGGAAAATCAATAAAAACATTGATATTCGAAATAATAATTAAAAAGGCAAAATCAATTAAATTTTTAAAATAAATATTTAACGGTGGAAACGGGTATGGGCGGATGCCAAATGACAAGACGAATCCAAATATAATAAAATTAAATCGATTGGGGATCCCCCAGAAGGAAATATTTAATAAAAATAGAAATTAGATAAAAATTAATTGGCTAATGGGAAACCCGAGCTAATGGAAAGTCCAAGCCAACAGAAAACCCGAACAGTGTGAGAAACCCGGAACGTCAACAAATTTTCTAATTACAGAAAACGAAATTGGTTGACGAAGGAAACCCGGGATAAAAGAGGAACCCGCCACCAAAATAATTATTGTAAACAAATGGAAAATCCGGGAGCCCAGAAATAAGTAATTTGGGTTTGTACAGAGAGATGTCAAAAACGCCAAAACCAATTTAGTTTGCGGGTGACTTGATTTGCGAGATGAGTATAAAAGGAAAAGACAGATCAACAAAACTGCCAGTTGGTCGAAGAGAATATTTCAGAGAGCGGAGCAAAGGATGTAATAAGCTTAAAGATAAATTAATCAGCCAAACAAATTAAATTCTTGAGCATCATAGAAGGACATCTCCTTTTCGAAGACATCCCTACGCATTGAAATTTTGTGAAATCGTGCAGAGTAATTGTGTAGAGTATCGTGAATTGAATCGATTTTTTGAAAGTTGTGAATAAAGTTGTGATATATAAATTGGAAATAAATCTTCTTGTGTTGGGTTAATTGAATTGATTAAAGACTTTCTATATAAAAGCCCAACATTACCAATACTGAGAAAAAGACTATTCTTTTGGCTGACATGAAGTGTTCAATAGACTCAGTATCTAATTTTGAATTAGTTGATAAATTAAACTTGGAGAAATATGAAGAGCTTCGATCTGAAATACAAAAGGTAAAACAAGACGACAAGGTCGAACTGTTTAGAGCTCCTGGATCAATTGAGACAAAGGCATTTGATCTTCTAATTAAAATGGGAGTACCTCAAAATCGAATTAACAATCTGATGAAAGAATGTGCAATAAGTAACATTACACATTCTGCCAAAATTTGGTATTTTCATACCAACGGTTTCTTTTCCAAAATTTGTTTAATTAACTTGTAAATAAATGTAAAATCAAAGTTCTATTAAAGGTTTTAATTTAAATATTATACACTTTCATATAATTCATATTATAAATTATATATGCAACTAGTATAAACTTTATATTATTATATGTAAATAAACACTTTTATTTATAAAATAAAAAGAAAAATCTGATAAATTTGGTTATGAAAACTTTTAAATTCTGAGAACAAACATTCTGCGACAGTCATTTAAATCTCTAGCAAAATTTTATCCCTACGTAAGAGTCGCAAAGCCAGATGAAGAAATCCGAAGATAGCATCAGTAATTCCAGCAGATAAAGCCAACATAAAAATGAAGCTTATGGACTTTTCCAAGTTGAAAAGATTATCTGTGACACGTACATTAAATTGTGTGATCAAACTTGTTATATTTAATAAATGTTTAAATAATAATAATAAAAATAAAAATAAAAATAATAATAATAATAATAATAATAATAAAATAAAAATAATAATAATAATAATAATAATAATAATATAATAATAATAATAATAATAATAATAATGATAATAGTAATAATAATGATTACAATAATTTATCAATATTTTAAACTATTTTAGTTTTATATTGTTATTTGATTTTGTGCAACAAATAAAATTAAATTGGCGCCATTTTCATATATTTTCTTTTGTTGGTGTACGGGAGAATCTTAATAATGAGACTGGATACTCCTCATCACTAACGTTCCTCTTCCTACTCTAGGGTTCATTGTCCGCGACACCCCACGATTTTAGTTTACTGTCACGCACCCATGATCGAAATCATGTTGGTACTGTACGTAACAGCCGAATGCCATTCGAGCAGGTGAGCATTGTCTCCAATATTACTCCTCGAATGACCTTCGTTCCCAGTTCATTGCGGCCATTGGAAGGTCTTACGGTTTTCTTCCTAAACCCGTGATCTTTATGATGAACCTGATTTATCGCGTTTATTAATTCGGAAAAATTGTGAGAATATTGACTGTAACATTTCAATCATTTTGAGTTGTGGTAACACTGACTATCGATACTGCAGTTCCTGGGTTACTAATGAGGTTATTTCCTATCATCACTTTAATTCTACACTACTTCGTTGACCACCATTAAATTAAATGTTAACCATTAATTTATTAATTTAACTATACCATAATTTATTTATCCTTATATGGATTGTTAATTATTTTAAGAAATGAGGAGACGAAAACAAAAAACTAAATCATATAATTATCAACTAAATTTACGGATAATACAAGGATATTATAACAAAACCACAAGATAAGCTTTTCAGTTAACAACGAGGCACAAAGATATGGGATGACGGATAATCCACAGGAAATACATATGTCACTATTTCAATACTCACTCAGCTACGATTCAGTCCTCTGCGTCGATGTCGACAGGCAAGCATCGACGTTTTGGGTAACGGTGGACGGGAGCTGGAGTTGCTCGGCTCGGCTCGGCCCCTCCTAAGATGAGGTTGCCGGCTCGGTTGTCGGGATGATGCTGGACGGTACGCGTCCGCCCAAGATAGCGATCTCTACTGGAGAGAGATCCAGCATCTCCAAGGTACGGTTCAAATTCGGCGGCTCACCATCTTCCACGTTGAGATTTATGTTTATTATTGCAGGCGAGCAGAAAGACGGTAGGGTCGGCGCGTAAACCATATCCGGTTCTAATTCAGGAAATTCTATGTCTTCATAGGCTGGAGGTGGGTCAGCTATTTCCGCATGCCCATATGTCCTCACATTCACCTGTATGAGATTTGCTTCGGCCCGTCGTCTCTCGCGACGACGGCGGTTCCGATTTGGCCGTCGCCTTTGTGTCCCGACTCCACTAACAGCATTCCCGCTTGGGGGAGGTCCATTTGACTGTTTAGGTATTTGGTGGAGGGGGAGATGTTGGGCGGGAATAATGTCGATTTCTTGCGCCCATCTTCGACTCGGTAGGCGAGTCCTGAGCTCATTTTCTGTGAATATCTGCCGGAGCGCAGCACTCTGTTCAGCGATCGTGATTTGCTGGCTCCGGTTTTCGATTATGAGGTCGTCTCTGGCCTGAGAGAGGCGAGAGATATTCTGGTATAGATTGCGGGTAGTCTCGGGCGAACTCCACGTGCCCTTGACCTTCTGGTATTTAGCCAGCAGAGTGGCGTAATCCCGCTCCAACTGATCGAGCTTCTGCCTGGTGGCCACCGTCGATGGTGAAAGTCGGGGTATCCGGGGAAGGCTTGATAAATTCGACATTTTCTTGAGTTCTCTTTGTATATAACTAAAAAGAGAGGAGAGGATAATTATATTAGAGCGTGCTAGTACGATTAAATATTTAGGCTATGATTAGGGGGTGTACTAATATTTAACTATACGACTTGGTTCATTCGTAGGAAGAAAATAAAACCAAGGAAAATAAACAGAATAAAGAAAAATTAAATTCATATTATTAACAATACTAATAATAATAACGATAATAATAATAATAAAATTAATAATAATAATGATATTAACAATAATAATAGTAATAATAATAATAATAATAATAATTAGGTTGATGACAAGTAATAATTCCTTATGACGAGGATTTACACGGAGGTTTTTCTATAGACTTAGTATTGGTCGGGATTATGCTGAGTGATGGTGGGCCAGTGATGTAACTCCAGATGGCGACCGAAAATTCATAATAATGTTCTTAATGATATGACCACCACGTAAACAAATATTTTCACTTAATATTCCTACTGATATTCTGGGAGTTAAGATTGAATTAGATCAATTTATACGGTTGATTTCTAATATCATCTTAGCGTCACCACGGGGAATAAGACACATCGGGTTCTCCGGCTGCATCATTTACCTTGCTCTAATTCTCATCTCGTGATTTTCTTTGGTCGCCAAAGTCTCGTAAAAAAAATTTGGGTCAGCTTAATTTATGTAGATGGAGACATCGTTTTGGTGGTTCGTCCTATACATAAAGGCACTTTGAGTCATCTCGGATGATGGATTCGACAAAAGTTCATGCTATTTAGAGTATAAAACGACAAATAAAATTCAACTTACAGATTCTCCAGGCGGTCTCGCGATAGCGAAAATTTCCAATACGTCTTAGAAATGGTCTTAGTTCCTTTACTCCTGGTTGTTTGTTTGCTTAATATTAATTTATTTGTCGTACAGTTAAATGACGCATTATTGACGGTGTTAGGTTGTGATGGTTACGTTTGTGGTGGCGTTTCTTATCGATTTGATGATCATTATGGTAAAATTACATGCGTACTTATTTGCTAGTGCGTGAACTGCAACGCGTTGATAGTCTAGGCTATTGCTGAACGATCGTTGGTCTGACGTATTGATGATAAAGTTGGAGACTATCGTGCTGTACTTAAATTCTAGTTCAATTTTTTCTGATGATGCTGTTGTTATCCTAATATATGATCACACAGAGTGTCTGACACCCCCCAAAAAAATTTATATTTTCATTCTAGTATTGCTTGCTCAAATTTTCTCGTCATTAACTTATCACTACTACCCGATTTCAACTCGTTTTCGAGGTTTCAAAAGAAAAAATTTCTTAATGATCGTCGACCCATCATCCTGAATGCCAGTAACTGATAACGCTCTTCCCGTGATTTTAGTTTTCTTGCTCGCCTCGACCGACGTTTCCATCAGCCGTTGCGAGTTGTTTAACGGTGCCCTATGGGTAGAGTCCTGTGTCTTTCGACCAGACCTCGTCGCGGACAGACCGAGATTTCAGGAAGGCTCGGCCCGCGATCTCAACTAGCGGAACTTAATCCGCCAGCCGGATCACCGACCTGCTTTCTTGATGGCTATTACAATACATATAATATATAATGTTTTATGGGAACCTCGATATATATGATGATATCATAAAAAAATGAATTAACAAAATACTTAAAACGTTACCAACATCTAATTGCATGAAAATTTACATAAAAATAAACAAAAATTGTCCTTACTTAGTACAATTGAGAAAATTGAATTAAGTCAAAATTTTGCAAAGTGTAAAAGTTAAAAATAATGAAATTGGTCACTGCTTATATAGTAGTTTTGTGCCTGTGTGCGACCAATAGGCGATTTTTCGCAATTTTTCGGGTTTTTTAATTATTTTATTAATTTCAAATTATTTTTATAATTTTTTATATATTTTTCCTTATTTTTTGATATATTAATCTTATGTTATTGGATTTTATTTTTATTATTATTTTCTTATGATATTCTTTTTACCCTTGATATTTTATTTCTTGGTCGCCGCTTCTGCCTATGTTTTTTCTAAACCTCATTTTGCAAGGTTTTGGCAGTTTATTTTATTGCACATATGTTTCATGGATTTTAATTTAATATTTGTTTTATTTAATTTTGTTATATTTTAATTTTGTTTTATTTAATGTGTTTTATTTTATTTTTGATCTCTGCTTACAGTGCGTGTATATGTACAGTGACCATTTTCCCCATTTTTATTTTTATTTTTTTTTGTTTTTAGTTTGTATCATCATTTTTTTGTTTTACTTTTGGCTCTAAGCCCAACACTTTGACATCACCCTAGCACAGTTTTAAACGTTGACCCGAGTGTCGCGTGGCCCATTTCCAGTTTTGTGATCTACAATCGAAATCAAATCACAAAAGATGTCACCCCAGTAAAGCGGAAAGAGAAAGAAGACGCCGATTGAAGACCGCTCGCCTACTGGGGCAGATAAAGAAATTTGGACCCGCATCTGCTGACATTCTTTCATAAATGTTTTGGGATTTGAGTCGATAGTTGTTTGAAATCATTTAAAACTTTCTATAAACAACACTTTTAAAACAAAATAGAGCGATCAAGGAGTCGATATTATTTCAATTAATAACAGGAGGACCTATAATTAAAATGACCATGAATACGTTTTATGGTAGCTCTTGAACAAAAAAGTTTTATACTGTATTAGCAGTCATGGCAGTATGGCTAACATTTTACTAGCAACCGTCCATTGGGATACATTTCCAAAGTCATTTTGACAGGTATCCAATGGTTATATCTCTTTTGCGTGCATCTGGTGGGAATCCTATATCTTTTACCCATCAGCTGCCCAGCATTATTAAAAAGTTTCTATATTCGAATAAATTATTTCTCTGTTCCTTGAAAATTCGTTTTGGCTGCCATCTTTTTTATCTTTTGAACAATCCCAATTTCTGATATTTATTGATTTTATAATTATTGATTTTATGAGGCGTTGGAAATTTTTGTTAATTTCCAAAATTTATAAAAATCTTCCCCATTTTCAATGGTATTAATGATTTGGATTTTTTATACTTTACAAAAAATATTATTTTTAAACTTCAGTTATAGGAAAATTTATGTTTTCCTTTTTTAACTCCTCATTTGAAGGTTCTGGTTCCACTGCTCCTGGTAAATTGCAAATGAGGTAAAAACTCAATTTATTTTAAGTACAAGTTAAATGTTACATTGTTAATTCTTCATCCTCAAAAACCTAGAGTTTGATCTATATTTTTGAAATATCTGAAATGTTGTAAAAATATTAAATTGATTGAATTTCATGAAAAATCTTATGAAATTATTTCTTAATTTTCTCTACAATTCTAAGTAGAATTATTGGTATATTTTTCAAAAATTTTCGGCTTGTATTTAAAAAAAACTTGTCTAAAAAGTTACTAAAAATAATTTTATATAGAGTTTTTATTAATCAAATAGAACAGAAAATTTCTACATTTTGAAAGTTTGCATGCATTATTTACTGTATTATGTGTTTATGTTTAAAAAATTTTCTTCAATTTCCTTCCTTCCTATAATATAAGTTTTTATTCAGTTGAACAAATTACATGCAGACACGAGTACGTATATATGTCCCTATATTATAACATTATTGATTTTTTCATTATACTATAGTTTTTAATGAACTGAAACAGGTGTAGCTGGAAGATGTGAATTCTGCCAGGGAGCCCGAACCAGTGCTAGCTAATATTTCCTGAATAAATTAAAGATTAATCGCCAGCACGATAATTAGCAGACTAACCCATAAATTATAAATGAATAAATGAGTCATCGTCTAAATTAAATGAACTTCAGTAACGAACAAAAGTTAATAATCACTGATTAGAAATTAAAAAAATATATTAGTAAATAAATAGAGCAAAGATCCTGAGTAATTGTAATTAACTCTCAGCTATAAATACCGATGAAGAAGGACACCGAATCAATGATGAAACTATCAAACCGAATTGAAATTGGCGAACCATCTGGACACCGTCCTAAGATGACCCAGCTGGACTTTCAGGATCTCCGACCGATCAAATAAGGAAGCCCAAAGGAGGAGTATTACGACTTGACAAACAGGAATACTTATGCACAGGGTAAGTTTATTTAAATTTCTTACAATCGCATTAATAACAAGAAATACATAGGCACAAATGATTAATTTGTTCCATAATTTTTCCAAGGATAATAATCGACCAGTAGGATAACGTAAGGGAAAATAACAGCTAAACTTTAACAATTATACATTAATATTTCGAGGGTCCCTTTTTTACGAATTCATACATTGACCTAAACCAGGAATTCATTTGTTTGTCAACATATTAATTTATTTATCATTTATTTAATTAGATCGGGTAAAAGCCAGGCGAGCGAACAAAATGTCGTGGAGAGATTATTCAAGGATACCATGAAATTCCCCGGAAAGATAGCTACTCGATATCGTCAGGCATTGTGTAATGCGGGCTACACCGTAACAACTGCCGGAGGGAGCGAATGACCTATTCATTTAGGATCAAGGAACGAAGAATAAGATCTGCCTGGAGTGGCAATCAAGCTTATGAGATATATTTTGTTTTAATTGAATTTTAATCAAGTGTTAATAGATGGATGCATTACCTGTTCATTTATCTATTTCAGTGGAACAGAATAGTCAAACCCTTGAGCGATTCCGAAAAGATGTCACAAAATACCATCAGGAAGCGATGGTTCAAAACCAAAGAGCCGAAGCTCTGGTACGCCGATGCCGGTGCATTGAATAAACCTGGCTAAGGCCAGAAGAAGTGACTAAATTGAGAGCCGAGATCGAAGCCCTAAATGCTAAACTATCTCAAACGGATGAAGCTCTAATACAAGCCGAGCAGAAGATACAAATTTAGGATAAAGAGATCATCGAACCGAAATTGAAAGACGAGATCCGGGCTGGACTCGTACGATGCGGAAGCCAGCTATCTGCCGAGCAAGAGGCGATAGTTATTCGAAATCTAATAGGAAAAGACATTATAGTAAAAAACCTCACTCCAGGAACCTCGCTCCCACCAGAAGAAAAGCCGAAAAGGAATAGACGACGAAATCGGCCTGGCAAGAAGGAGCGTGAGAGGCAGAACAAGCTTAAAACGGGTCGCATGGTGGCACACATCATCAAGTCCAACGGGATTTGAGTACCCACAATATTAACTTAACTTTAATTGTGATATTTGTTTTGTTGTTTATTAAATTTAAATTATTAATAATAATATTACATGTGTTTAGTTTTGTTTTTATGGTTAAAGGATTATAACAGTTAGATAAGTGATAATGGGGACAGTTAAAATCAAAGCATGATGTCTTCTATGACAGCTCATGAACCCAACCGAATATTAGGGCATTGCTAATATTCACACACTAGCACACAGTACCAACGTCAATTTTTGACGGGTGGCTAGCGGTTAAACTCTTGTGCAGGCGCTGGGTGGGAATTGCTTAACCCTTAGGCTCATATAAAAATCTTTTGCTACCCATCAGTGTCCAGCATTACAAAGGAATTTATTTTGGACACAGATGTCAGTTTCGACAGAATTGGAGTAGTTTTATCACAGTTTGATGAAAATGGTAAAGAAAGAGTAATTGCATATGGTTCGTACATAATGAGTAAATACGAAAAAAGTTATTGTATCACTCAGAAAGATTAGAGTTAAAAAGTGGATACAGGGGAGAAAAGAAACTGAAATATTTTCCAAAGAAATACGATTAAACCGAATCTTCACTGTTGGAGTTGTTGTTTTGGTAAAAAAAGATGTTGTAAATAAAAATAAAGATAGATTTGAGGGTCCCGGTAAAATAGTAAAGAAACTGCATGACAGAAGTTTCACGATTAAATTTCAGAATGGAAAATGGAAAATTAGAAATGTTGAATGAATCAAACATTTTAAAATAAAGGGGTATGTAGAATAACTGTAAATAATAGATATCCTAAATTGTTTAATATGTATGTCTGAATGTCAAAGGTGTGATTTTTGTGATTTATGTATGCATGTCTGTATCTTGCTCAAGATACTTATAATATAATAATTTCCTCCTAAATGTTACTCACTTGATTTAGATAATAAATATTACGTCTCCAAAGTTTTCTAACACATATATAATTAAAATTAATTGCTAAAGAAGTAACTACATTTTTGAATATTCTAAAAATCTGCCTTATTTCCACTCCCAAAAAATTTAGGACAACATTCCCTACAAGTAAAAATAAATCCATACATCTGGCATCATCGGTACTAACATCAATCATACAATTACTAGCTAGTATCTGTTGGGATATTAAATACTCGTCGATGGATAGATCTCTCGATCCGACTCCATTTGTTCAATAATAAATAATAAAAAATCCCAACAAAGAAATCTTTATTCTCAAATATTCGCCACAAGATACAAGTATTTGATTTTCGTAATAAGTCACTGTAATCTGATTAACTTCTTTATCTGTTTATTACTTTCAACTCGTTTATCAAACTCGATAGAATTTTTCTCTTGGACCAATTGGCAATTTATTTTGTTGTCAGCTCCTTTTATAATTGGTGGGTTTCTGGGTGTTGATATTTTAAAGCTATATGGTTGTTACCCAGACAACCCCATACAAATATTTTTGCTTACCACTCGACACCCGTTGCTAAGCAACGTTGGAATTGTGTTCGAGTAGGTGGATAGTCCGCAAAAAGTGAGCGATATTACTAATGCTATAATTGATCAAACGATCCATGGGTCCAACGAGCTGCCACTATAAAGTCTGTGCTCGATTTCGATTTTTAGGTCCAATTATTATCCTATCTCCTTCAAATTTTTCGATAAGGTATTTTAATTATTTCAGAAAATTTGCGCAGCGTTCCGTCCATATTTTACAGTTTTTTGATAAATATCTTAATTATTTCGGAAAATTTACGCAGTGTTCTGCCCATATTTTCCATCTCAACTCAAAATAATTTATTTAGTTCTTAAATATTATTTAAGTTACTTATTTTTATGATTTTGGTCGTTCGGATTAATCTTTTTCCGACGGTTATTCATTTTAACTGCTGCAACGATTTCTCAATTTTTCTGCTACCCTTTCCATTTCTTTGTCCTTATGATCTATTTGTGTTCACATTGTATTTAATGAGTGCCCACTGGACTACTCGGTGTAATAGATTTTGAGCCGATGAGTCAATAGTAATCTAAGTCAATTTTTCGGGAGATGGATAACTGAGGGTCAGTCAAAAGACTGATCCTTTATCTTCCATCTACCCCTATAGACTGTGAGAATTGACGTTTGGATTCCATCGTTACGCACGGCAGAATCTTCACGGGCATGAGATATTGGCGGATAAACCGGCACTTATACATTTCGAATTGTATGTAGATTTTGCTAACTTGCGGTATATTTTGGCTGTGGGTCGGAAAATAAATAAATATTAATATCTAAATTGGATAAAAGCTTCGATGTATAAAAATTGTTTATTCGGCATGTCACATTTCACATAGTAGTCGGAAGTTCATAAATTTACATAAACATTGTCCATCCGCATCATCACAAGTCATTTAATCATTATCGATCAATAAA
Organism: Schmidtea mediterranea; assembly: GCA_022537955.1. Taxonomy (NCBI): domain Eukaryota; kingdom Metazoa; phylum Platyhelminthes; order Tricladida; family Dugesiidae; genus Schmidtea; species Schmidtea mediterranea. The sequence continues at coordinate 156,391,948 of CM039680.1, read as the reverse complement.
TTCATAGTGAAGTCATTTATATAGCAGGTACAACTTCATTTTGATATCGAAAGTCAATGCACACTAACTGAGAGTTGTCGTGTCCAGACAAAACACTTACCGGTGTTAATTTCCTGAATGCGCGGCTCATAGTTGTAACGCACACTAACTAAAAATTAAGAAAAATAAGACTGCAAAATAAGACTAAAAATTTGTCAAAACACATCAGTATATATACCTACAATTCGACCCTGACCTTGAGTGTTATTTTTATTGCGATAAAAAAAATTTGACCTTGAAATTATTTGTGTTATCTAAATCTAATTTTTATTATTTTCTTAATTTAAATTGACAATTTATTTTTTAAATTTTTAACTGGATTTATTCAACCAAAAATCTTTTATTTTAACTCATTTAATCATTAACTTTTTACTTTTATATAACTTGTCGTTTTTCGGTCAAATTTTCTTGTTACTATATTATTTTTTATGTAAATTTCGTGCGGTTCTTGATGCATTTTGTATTTATTTTATTTAACTTTTGTGTTTTTTGATTTTATATTTATTTATGTTTTCTCGAATTTTTGGGTGTTTAGTTGGTGTTGTATGTTGTATTTTAAGTTATCTTGGTGCTGGGTTTTTTGTGCTATATTACTGATACATTTAAACAATTTTCAAGTCCGTTTGTGTTCTGGCCCAACATAATTTTGGGTTTCCATTAATTTGGATTAGAGCTAGGGAAACATTTTTTCGCGGTCGGAACATTTATTGCCAATTTTGTTAATTCTGGGAAACCCATTAAGCTGACTTTCAGCTCAGCGGCCCTTGATTAATTGGTTCGTCGGCAAATAATTTAATTAATTAATTTAACCCTTCAATATACCTCATCTCAATTTAATAGTATTTTATTCGTCTTCAAAATCCAATTTGCAATTGGTTAAAACTCCCCCCCCAAAAAAAAATATGCCTTGCTTGCCTGTGCCTAAAACTGGCACTTCAGGGCCATGTTATACAGTAGGCACAGTGCCTAGAGCCTATGAACAAAAATTAAATTACATTATTTATTTATTTTATCATTTTGTTGTAATGTTGTTGATTGATTAAAAATAAAAAAATAAACATAAACAAGAAACCAAAATTAAAATTGCAAATCCAAAATTAATCTCTTTTAGTTAATTAGGGTTACTTTATGTAGTCTACGCAGTAAACTAAATCATATGAGCTTTGTGGCTCTTCACATGAGCAAAATCCCAAATAACCTCTTCAAATGACATTTCTCGCATTAAATTGCTTTCAATTGAAAGAAGTGCAAGAGAAGACAATTGTTCTTGTACCATCATTTGAACGCAGATAGTTTTTGATTAGTTTCATTTTTGAAAAGGATCGTTCAACTTGACGATCGTTAACCTAACCCTAAAAATTCTAAATCATTTTTTATTTTACTAGACGAAATATTGGAAAAAAGAAAAGTAAATAAAATGTTACAAAATGGTCAAAACAATGTCGTCAAAAATGCTGTAAACATTTTTACAGCTTACATTTGTAATTATTTAATAATTAGTGCAGAATTAAATTTATTCAATTTGAGTCATACAAGGCTACAAAAGCTGCAATGCAGATATCCAACTTTAAAACGGGACTAATTATATCGTCGAAAACCCTTGACTTGGAACGGGCTTTAATTTAGTTTTCCCAAAAAATTAAGGGTGGGGGGGAAATCGATGCAAAAAATTGATTTAATCGAGAAATTCCGTTCAATTTTTAGAACGGAACATCATAAATTTGCACACCAACTAGTGGTAAGATATTTCTGCGTTTTGTTTTTTTTATGTTCTCATTGATTTTATTTCATTCTAGATCTCAATTTCTGAAGTCCCAAAATTTTCCCGTTATTAAATGGGCAATTATTTAAACGCTATCGATGACGATTAAGGATCTATTATGACAGGATTATTTTCCTTTTGTTTTGTAATTATCAATAAAGCTTTTTTTATGTTAAAGTTTTATTTCAAGCCAATTTAACTATAAACATTTACAACTAAATTACAATAACAATTCATTTTATTTAGGGGGGAAATAGCAAGTCATAATAATGAAAAATTTCAAATAAAATTGTGTGGAATCTGTCCACCAATTTGAACATTTTCTCCAATTCTTGTTGCTTTTTCTTGACATTTCTTACACGGTTCATCTGTACTCTCTTATTTACTTTATTGAATTTCTGATCCAATTCGTTCCTTGCATTCTATTTTCTAATAATAAGACTTTTTAATTATAACGATTAAATTAATAATGAAGCAAATAAATATAAATTTCAAATTATTTTAATAAATTTTTCTGTGACAACACATCTATCAATTTCAATTTTATTCCGGTGGCATTATATCATCCACTGAGTCTTTATCCACATTGTTATTGTTGTGGAGAACACTGCTTTCCAACTCTGTTCGCCACCTCTATCAATCAAACTTCGTTGATGGGATTTTTTCTAGTTGGTGATCCCTACAAACTTCTTGGCATCCGGCCATTATGATTTTATTTCTATTTATGGATTTAATAGTACGTATAAAAATTTTGCCTTTTATTTGGTATTAACTCTTTGTGACTGGTAAGTCATTAATAATTTTATAAAAAGTTTATTTCATATTAATTAAAAATTCTGATCTACTTTTATAATTACTTATTATATTTGAGTTTTGTTTACTTCCTGAGTATGGTTCGTGGGATTTAATTTTAATGAAATTATTTAAGTGAGGAATTTGTCGAATAATGTTTTCAACTATTTGGTTAACATCAGCATTTTCAAAACTAATAATTAATTCAAAGACTTTATTTTTACGCTTTTGTAAGTCAAATTTAATTGTTTCTTTTACTTTTGTTAAAATTTTCTCTTTATTTTTGTTATTGATCTCAGAAACAATTGAAATAACAGAGTTGATAATTCTTGCTATTTCTCTCAAATTAATGTTAACAAGGGACATATCATGCGCATTGTTGTTGATGAAAGCACATGTTAGAATTTTTCTTAGCAAACCTGAACCACGAACATCATGTGGACATTTGCCTGCTCTAATGGCACAACCACGTGAGTTTCTTATTTCATTTATTTTAGTAACTAATAATTTACAAGTAATTATATAGTTTAGCCTGACATCAAGTGTTGTTGGATCAAGGAAGTAATGCTGAAAGCAGTGGCATGAAAAGTTGGATCATCTGAAATGCAGCAACGGTGGAGAATACCATGATTTATTTGAAATTTTATTTTCATACTCAAGAAAAAACTGTTTAAATAATCCGTAAAGTTTCCTCCTATTTCGGTTAGTCTATCAGAAATATCAGTCTTTCGAAAATCTAAAATATTACAAGTCATACGACAGGTCGAATAGAGAAGTAAACACCAATAATTTTCATTGGGAATTATGCTAATGACATGTTGAACGTTTTTGAACTGCCGAAAGTTGACGTTCTCAATGATATAATTATTATTTTGGGCTATTAAATTGATAGTTAGATCCGGGGAAAGGACAAGTATATTAGTATTGCTTTTAAACCATTTACTTAAGAGAAATGACACACATGACTTTTGAAATTTTGGTTTAATATTAATACTGTTATTGATGTTTCGTTTTTGTTTTTCAAGAGTAAGCGCAATTGCTTTTTTAAAATTGATTCCCATCAGATTATTTTTAGGAAGGCCCCCAACGATAACTTGGGATACTTTGTTTGTGCCAAAAATTTGAAAATCATTCACCTCTCGTCTTATACCATCAAATAAATTGTTAGGAAAAGTGTCCAAACCTTGACTTATAAGAATTGCATAAGCACAAATAAAAGGACCGCAATCAAAACTGTTCTCTTGATATATAAGATTTTGGAAAGGGCGACAAGATGAAGCCACTTGAAGTTTGAAAATCTTATTTTAAGAAATGTTAATCTTAAGACTAGCTTGTTTATGTTTAAACAGATTTCTATTTGCAAATATTGGATCAATAAAATATGACTCGAGCAACGATTTGCTGTACACAAATAAAATCCAATGGGCATTGTTTATATTTAGCGGACAAAGAATAACCTCAGCTTTAAATACTGCATCTGGAATTGAGATAATATTTTCTTTACTGTCTGAAGAGAGAATACTAATAATAATAATAATAATACTTAAAATGTGCAAATTTAGGATTACTGATATACCGTTCAAGGTATTAGTCAATGTCATCGTCAGTAAACCACACTTTTGATCACGAAGTTTAGCATTTTTTAATTTAGTGCATTCTGTATCAGTCTCTTCAGAGATTGCGGCAAATTCTAAGATTGATGCTGGCACGTAACTTCGCTTGGACATTGCCTTTGACACTTTTAGATTTTGTCTATTCATCAATTTTTTATTTTTTGTAATTTTTAATTCCAAAGAAGATACAGCTTCCTCGTCAATACCAACAGGTAAAACTACTTTTTTTTCATTATTTGTTACGTTAGAACTACTTCCTTTATTAAAGGTATCAATTTTATCGATGAGTTCGACAGAGTTAACCTGTTCTTCATAAGTTTTCAAATTTTCAAGAGATTCAATGAGATAAAAAATGATCAGGTTCATTTCCTTAGTACATTTTTCCCGACATTTCATTGATATCTGAAAGTCGTCTCTATTTTTAAGTAGAAATTTTTTCTTATCTCGAATAACAAAATACAATAATCTTTTTGCCGTAACCGTGACATTTTCGTCTCTTTCAGGACGAAAATCATTGATGTAAGTAAGAAGCGAGTCTATCATGCTCAATCGGTTAGTCCTTTCCAAAATTGTTTTAATAAATAAATTAAATAAATTATTTATTCTTTTAATTGTAAAGGGTGAAATTATATTTTTTAACTTATCAATTTCGCCATTAAGTAACCACTTTTTATATTTAATTAGTTTTTCTTGACAACTAAATTTAAAATAGGAAGTAGAAGGAATTTGATCAGTTAATTCAGACCCCCACATTTCAAGAGTATGAATTATCAACGAATTGCATTTTTCACTGTCAATAATAGAATGTAATAGTAAAACATTACGGAAATAATTTAAAACATAACTACCATATGTTAAGTTACTAAAATATTCTATATTACCTTTTAAGTATAAATAATTTAGTTGGAAAATTATTTCAACTATTTCATTTGAAGAAGCAGGCAATGAAATAAGCCTCTCAAGTTCTATATCGTCTTTAGATATCTTAAATAAGTCGAATGATCCAAGATTAAACATAACGTCAAAAGCATTGTTTAAATCGGGTTCTATTTTATTTGATTTAAAATGAATTTACTACCAGAAAATGAAAAATGTTTTGGAAATTCTTTATTTAACTTTAAGTTATTAATAAAACTACTTATCTTATCAGAATCTTTGTGCGTGCATTCAGTAAACCACATCTCTTTAATCTCTGGAAAATCAAAATAAAGTTTATCAAGCTGCGATCTTGTTAAATTAGATGAACAAATATTAAAAGATTCATTATCAGCATCTTCAGAAGTTAAAAGATCCTTCATAATAAAGTCACCATCAGCATATTTTAAGTCAGACTTTACAAGAAAGTATGGTAATTGTTTTTGAAATTTTAAATTATCCAAAGTTTAATTATTGACAGCTCCTTTATGCAGTTCGTTTTTAATATAAACTGTTTCGGCTAATTTGCGTGAAAATACAAATAAAATTTTCTTTATTGCTAATGGAGCTTTTAACAGCTTGGAACAATAATTATCAGTATTAATAAGGTTGGAAATAATGGTTTTATTTTTATTTTGAAAATTTGTTGATTTTATAATTATCTTTTTAGTAGCATCTGTTTTTGTAATTTCACTTAACTTGATTGAAACCCAGAAATTGACATTTCTATAGAATAAATTATCACAATCTTTTATTTTAAAATTAAGTTTCGATGTATTAATCAAAGAAAGTTCATAATTAATAAGATGAACCTTGGTCTTAGAATTTTTCTTTTTCAATAAACTTATGAAGCATGGATAATTATTAATAATATCACGACGCTCATTTTTATTTAAAATACGTGGAAGGTAATTGGAGTTAAATCTTTTCATATTTTAGCATCCTTAGTTACAGTAACTTTAAATTTTTTAAACTGTGTATTAATAGTATTTAAAGGACTATTTTCTGCATTTGAAACTTTTTCAGTATCATTAAATAATTCATCAACTGATGATTCCTTATTATATTTATTTAAGACATTTTCTGAAACAAGATTATAATTAGATGAGATATTTAAGTCAGTATTATTATCGAAATTAATTTTATTTATTATATTTAAATTACAATTATTATCATTAAAATCAGAATCACTTAATTTACTCCAAACAATATCAAACTTACTATTCATTCGCAAAATATGCTCTTCATTAGCTTCGCCGAAGGTGGCAATGTTTTTTTTGAAAGTGCTTCCTTATCAAATTCATTGAACAATTTTTCAGGATCCATTGCATTTGTTGAAGGTGGCAGTTGATTATCATCTGTCGATTTCTTTGATAGTAAATCCAACGATAGATCTCCGTTTGATCTTTGAGAGATAAAATCCAATAATTGCTAAGAACAAATTATCTGATATTCTAGAATTCTTTTGAAAATAACCAGTTCTGATGAACCATTATGCAATTGATTTGATGCAAATTGTGCTTGCACTACCGAAAGAGATTGCGAGGCGATTCAAGAACTATATAATTCCCACACAACAGTTGTTTATCAAATAACATTAACAGATAGAATTATAACCCGGCTAAGAATTGAAATTAATAAAATGGGGAACGTTAAAATTAAATCTGCTGTAAATATTCAATTTGAGAAAGATGATATAACTAAAGATAAATTTATATCTAATAACGCCGAGGTTTTCTCAGATAACTTTCTTGTTGAAGGAGTTAGAAAATTAAATAAAAAAATAGAAAGATTTACTCAGTTGGGTAATGGATGGACTATTTCTAGAATTTGAGAAATTTATTTTATCTTGACTAAATATTCCCAAATAAATAGGTTAACTGGTCATGGTTTTATTGAGACTCCTCTTGCGCTTAAAGGGAAATGAGCTATTATTAATATTAAGAAGTAAAAATATTTGTTTTATATATAATATCTTGGTTTTATTGAAGCATGACGTTCTAGTAAATAATCGTAGTAATATGTATAGCTATACTAACTTCCTGAATGAATTAAATTATGATGAGATAGATGACTTTCCTATGAGATTGTGCAATAAAAGTAGGTTTGAGGAAAAGAATCCAGGTCTTGCAATTAATGTCTTGTCTTATAACCCAACTGTTATTAATAATGATGAAAATGAAAATGACGATTTTGTTCCTCATCATCCTCATTTGGATATTATTCATCGCACTAAAGTGACTGACGTTGATCCTTTGTATCTTTTACTTCTCGAAAATGATGACCAATATCATTATACTGCTGTTATTGACTTGCAACGCTTAATGAATTCACATATTAATGATATAGTTAGTGTACAAATACAATGTCAATGGTGTCCAAGATGTCTTAATGGTTTTCGTTTGCAGGATGCTTTTAACAGTCATTATACCTTATGTATCAAAAATCAGGTAGGAACAACTTTATACACTCTTCCTCAAAATAAATATTTAGAGTTTGGTGATTACTCAAAAACAGTCACCCCACCATTTGTAATTTATGCTGACTTTGAGTCAATTTTACCCATTGACATAAGATTTCATCAGAAACATCTACCAATATCAGCAGGACTATTATTAATTAATAACTTTCCCTTAAATTTTTACGGTATACCTGGGATGAATTGGGCTTCTGCTTTGATGACATTGAAAGAACCCATTGAACTCCTTACCGATATGGAAATGTATAATTTCTATGAAGGAGGGATCAGGAGTGGAATAGCATTTATGAATAAACATTATGTTAAAACTTCTGATGATACGGAATTGTTATATATTGATATCAACAATCTGTATGGTTGGGCTCTTAGCCAAAGTCTTCCTTTCGATGATTTTAGTTGGGTAATTAATAATCTTGATTCTATTTTGGATGAGTGTATGAGTACAGATATTGAAACGCTTTCATATGGTTACACGATGGCAGTTGATCTCGAAATTCCTGAAAGTGTACATGAGTTTTTGGATAAATTCCCTGTGGCGCCTGAAAAGATGTGTCCACCGGATTCTAAATTTGAAAAATTAATGCTCACCCATTATCCCAAGAAAAACTATGTTATTCATTGGAGACTTCTAAAGATGTTTGTTTCTCTTGATGTTAAGGTTGTAAGGATTCATAGAGCTATAAGGTTTAAACAGGCAAAGATTTTTAAAGAGTACATTGATACAAACACTTCAGATGCCACAAATAATCTTGATAAGAACTATTTCAAACTTTTAAATAATAGTCTTCATGGAAAATTTGTGGAAAATCTTAAAAAACGAATGAATTTAAGATTATGTAATTCATTTGAAAAGATCGTTATTTATTCATCAAAGCCGTCTTTCAGAAAGTGTATAAAGATTGACGATGATCTAATAGCAGCTCATCTAAATAAAGAATTAATTTGTTTAGACAGACCTAGTTATATCGTTCAAACGGTTCTTGATTTATCGAAATTACGGATGTATCAGCTCCAGTATCTTGAATTAGAGAAATATAGTAATCTTTTCAATTGTAGGATTGACATTGTTGCTGCCGACACTGACTCTTTCTTCCTTGAAATAAAAAACTGTAAATTAAGTACTCTTTTACCTGCAATGGTTTCGGATAATCTTTTGGACACTTCGAATTATGATCCTAGTTATCCTTTGTATTCAAGAAAACTTGACTCAGTAATAGGTAAATTCAAAGATGAGAGTAAGGGAAATGGATGTAAGGAATGGGTTTTCTTACAACCAAAATGCTATAGTCCTTTAGGTGAAACTGAAAGTAATAAAGCAAAGAGAATTACTTTGGAAGGAACTGAAATAAAGCATCTTTCTTATCTTGATTGTTATAGAAACGATACAATTTTTATGTTCCTCAAACGAGAACCGGGGCGAGAAATCATCAGTTGTTTGCTTTAAAAATTGTAAAATTGCTTTAAGTAACAACGATGATAAACATCATGGGGAAGGTAAAAACAAAAGTTTTGCATTCGGACATTATTTAGATATCAATGCCACTGATGTAGAAGATTATAACCGAAGAAGCTTTTATTTGTCTTAAAAATGTGTTTTTCTTTAAATTCTATTGTTTTGTAATTATTATTATTAGAAATTTGGGTAATAAAATGAGACTTGTAACAGTCTGGTGTCGGAAATAATTCGTTAAGTCAAATCCTATCGTAGAGAATTATTTTTTATTTTCAAAATTAAATTTTTTAATAGAATATAAATCTATATTTTATTTGCTGTAAATTTCAAATTTTATAGAAATTGGTAAAGTAAATCTTGTATAATTTAATTTTTTACAATTAGTTAAGTTGAAATTTTAAAGTTTATGAAATATTTTCTTAAAATAATGAATTTCGTAAATCCAGTGTTCAAATTTAAGTGACTTATTTGTATAGAATTATTACGTAATATACTACTAACAAAATGGCAAGTAATCTAAATAATTTCGGATTGAATATTTATTTTAAGACGAGTTTGATGTTAATTTATTATGTTTAATGATTATTTTATAATTTTTTATGTAATAATATAATTAACAATTGAAAATTTCATGTAATTATAATTTTTTAATATATCACATGCAAGTAACATAAATCAACGAGGTAAACGAAACTTAGTCGTAGGGTATTGCTACAATACAATTATATTTAAATTAGTAATTCAGAATATCTTAGACCTTTATTAACTCAAATACAAAATTTAAAAACCTTTAATTGAATTAAAATTTTTGACTTTAAATGAGTTTAAACTTTTAACTCTAACTTTTTGTTCTATCTGAAACATCTTCAGACGAAAATTTTCGCTAATGAATCGGATTTGGGATGATCTAAAAAGTCGATTGGAAATCGGAACACTTAACGCTCTTCTTACTATTCAGTTCAACAGTGATTTAGCTTGTAACCAGTTCTACAGCTTTATTAAGAACGACATTAATTTCCTTGATAAAGTTCATTCTTCAGAAAAGTATGAATAAAAATAAGTAATTTTCTAGTAGAAAAAACCTCTGACCAGCCTAACTTTAATTAAGAATAGATACATATTCATTTTTTATAAAAAAAATACAATCTTATAATTATTTGAAAAAAATCTAAGATTTTTAAAAAGTAAAAAAACAACGCAACTTCGACAAAACACAAAGCGAAGTTTTAGTGTATATATATTATTTTTAAAAAATAAAACGGGAAAATAATTTATTTGATTAACATTTGAATTAAAACATAAATAAATCACAATTATTGGCAATCAAATATGCTTGTCATTATGGAAACCTTTTGCTTCTCAGCGCTATCGACAGTTTCAATCATTTTATTATGTTCTTTATATTTAGTTGTGACTTCTAAAGCTGTTATTTTTGCAGCTGTTTTCAAAATACCTTTCTTTGTAAACTGAAGCGCCACCATAGCCACCAACCCCAAATTACCAGCAGCATACAACGCGTTTTCCGTTGTCTGTCCAATTTCTTCTCCATATCTGTTATTGTTTTCATTATTTGCGGATAAATAAAATTTAATTTTGAAAACAGACAATTATTACATACATCCCACATCTAAAAAAATAAAGCGCCTGAAAATCGATTTCATTTAGGACGGTTAGATTAAGTATCATCAAAGTTGTAGCAAGGTTTCACGTTACACAGATTTACGGTTTTATGATTGTGGTTCACAAGGATTGTCATAGTATTATATTTTGGTTGTGTTTTTAGTGTTGAATGAAAGGGGACGAGTCATCAAAAACTTTTATTGATTAAAATATTACAATACAAGCCCTAACAAGTACCAGATGAACATCCACTTCAAAGAAAGATGAAAAAATCCAAAAGTGTAGATATTTGATAATAATACTCTGCTTTATTAAAGGCCTCATGTTATATTTTTGCATTTCTACTGTTCGTTTCGGCTGTTTTATAAGCGTTAAATAAAAGCACGTTTTATTTTATTTCTAAATTTAGACCCATTAATATTTTATCCCCAAACAAGATGAGTGCAAAAAGAAAAGTTATTCCGTCGAGTACAAGAAAAGAATTGCCGAAGAATCACAGAATAAAAATCTTACGGGTTTCTGCAAAGAAATGTTGGATCTACGATTGGTTCGTAACTGACGAGCAGAGTATGATAATTTCAGAACGCAGGTGGAGGAGGAAAATTCTAAGAAGCGCAAGTTAGGATCAGATCGGCAACCGTCATTTCCATAACTAGAAGATATCACCTATGGTTGGATCGCAAACAAAAGATCAATAGTTTTAGTTGTACAGTGTACAATGTACAATGTACACAAAACAGATATTCAAGCATTTGCTATTGCAACAACACCACATTAGGACATATCCCAAAGATATTCAAAGCATCACAAGGTTGGTTGAATAACTTCTTTCAACGATTGAAGATGTCGACGTGATTAAATGTACACTTGCATTCAAGTACGTTGTTGATACTATCGACTTTTCTCAATATAATCTTTCCAATATAATTGCTATGGATGAAACTCAGTATAGATAGGCCAAGAAACAAAAACTACTGTTGAAAACAGAAGCGCCTCGTCGATCTAAGTTTCTTCAACAGGATACAAAAGTTCAAGAGTTACCTGTGTTTTGGCAAATCGCCTTTATGGAACGAAAGTCCCACTACTTATAATTGCAAAAGGCAAAAGAGACAAAATACAAAAGGTTTCAAGAATTGCATAAATCTTGAGATTTAATAAAGTAACGTGTTTTGGACTTTTGGTTTTCCTCGTGAAAATAATACCTACATCGGACAAAACGAACTATTTCGATTTTTGGCTATGAAATTAATATACGACCGGGTCTTATATTCGAGGAAATACGGTAATACGTTAGTATGAACATAGAAATCGATTGTTCAAAGTCTTTGTGGTCGCAAAGATTTTGTCATTAAGGCAAATGAATGAGATTCGAATTTTCATCACTGATCAGTTACCATCAAAATTATTACAACTAAAATTTCATGCAAACAAAGGTAAATTCAAATGTAAATAACATTTTTTAGATTTAAAAATTTAAAACCGTAATTATTCAGACTTTTTTGGTTTTTCTATAGCTTTGCTTTCTTTTTTAAAATAGAATTGTGAATGTTCTTTTTGATAATATGCTGATAATTTATAAAAATTGGATTCAAAAATATCTAATTTATAAATTAGCAGAACACAATTGAGAAAAAATAATTATAATTTAATATTTTCGATGTTCATTATAATATATTTGGCAAACAATTTACAGCTCAGTACAGGCCTGTGCAACCCGCGGCTCTTTCAATCCAAATCTGTGGCATTTTAAGAAATATCATAAATTTAAAAAAATCAATTGATTAATGTTATATTATTTAAAAAATTCTATTTTAATAATTCAATACATTTTTCAATACATTTCCGAATCATTTTCATAAACTTTTCCAAAAAAGGTAGAAGCACGAAGTAAATCAAATATGTAAGTACTTGATCACCAAAAACTCGAATGACTTACTTCTTGAGTAGAAGTTTTGAATGTTGTTCGAGGCAAAACAACTGTGCGTAAACAAAAATGTGTTTAAAAAAGGTATTTTAAGAAAATTATTAATCAATGATAATCAAAGAATATTAATGCCAGATTTACTGAAACTGGGAAAAACAAAAGAAAAGCAAATTTCACAATAAAAAAGGGATATTGCCTATATTGAAACTTAACAATAAAGTTTTTTTGAAAACGTAACATTTTTCAGTATTTATCATAAAATAATTCTTATGCGGCCCTCATACCTTATTATTTTTTAAAAAATGGCCCTACATTCACTTTGTGTTGCGCGGGCTTGACTAAGTACATAGCATTTTATAAAGACTTAGTTTTTTTATTTTAAATTGAATATACTAAAAAATATTTGACTATGAATCAGTAAAATATCGATGTTATTTTTGATATTCACAAATTTTCGGTACAGCCTTTTTTATTAATAATAATAATCATTATTTATTAATTTCATGAAATAAGAAATTAATTTATTTTATAATTTTTATTGATTTTAATTTAATTATATAAGAAAACTATTTCGGTGATTGCGTCAGCATTATTATTAATATAAGAACTTCTTTAGTTTTCACCACTGATTATTTTTTTTAAATTGAATATACTAAAAAATATTTGACTATGAATCAGTAAAGATATCGATGTTATTTTTGATATTCACGATTTTCGGTACAGCCTTTTTTAATTAATAATAATAATCATTATTTATTAATTTCATGAAATAAGAAGAAATTAATTTATTTTATAATTTTTATTGATTTTAATTTAATTAATATAAGAATAACTATTTCGGTGATTGGCGTCAGCATTATTATTAATATAAGAACTTCTTTAGTTTTCACCACTGATTACTTTTATTTTAAATTGAATATACTAAAAAATATTTGACTATGAATCAGTAAAGATATCGATGTTATTTTTGATATTCACGAAGTTTTCGGTACAGCCTTTTATTTATATTAATAATAATAATGCATTATTTATTAATATTTCTATTGATAATTAAAAATTAATTTATTTTATAATTTTTATTTTTTATAATTTTTTAAAAATTTAACTAAACTTTCGCTTTCTCCTGATCTCTGAAATTTAATAATTAACATTTTATGTAAAATGCGAATTATATTTTAAAATATTAAAAAAAACATTTATTAGATTAGAATGAATAACTTTTATTTTTAAAAAAAAATTTAAAGTTTTTATTCTAATTTAATAAATTTATAATGTTGGTAAATCTAATTTGAAAAATATTTTTGAGATTTGTTTAAAATATATTTGTTGACTACAGTTGAGTGAAAGAAAATATCAATCAGAGAAGAGGAGAACGCGAAAGTCTAGTTAAATTTTGGTTATGAGTAATCAGAGCCGTTTATCGGTCGAAAGATTTCATATTTTATGAATAAATTGCGGAAATTGGCTAATATTGTTATTTATTTAAATTTTATTTATATAAGTGATTCTGCCATCGACAAAAGAAAATATTTTAAGTTAATTTGGTTAAATTTTATCCAGCAATATTTATAGATCACCAGAAAAAATATTAACATTAATAAAAAGCATACCGATGTCGCATTATTTTACCACCACTACGAGCAGTATGTCGGCCAAAAGTTACTGCACCATCGTGGAGACTGTCAAATACCATTATTAATCCTTGTAAGCCTGATCCAGCCACAAGAGCAATTTGATCGACTTTTGATAGTTCTCCACATTCACCTTTTTCCTTCCATTCAGAAGGTATTAAATTATTGGCAGAGGAAATTATATGAGGAGCCGCCTTTGTAGCTGCGTACTATACATTGTGAAAAAAATTATTTTGAGATATTGTTAAAAGAAATTAAAAAATTATTTAATAATCAATCAAGGAATTATATCATGTGTCGCAATCAAGATTCTATTGAAATTTTTGAATATTTTAAAATTATTTTTAATACAATCAATATTTTCAGACTAATCAGGAATCCATGAAAGACATCTCAAAAAATATTAAATTTTTTATCTTACCTTTCCAATGTGACATAAAATCCCATTTGTTGAAGCGCCAACCCCCATTATGCGTGTTGGCTGTTTGGAATTAGATATCATATTTAACAGAAAATGTTATAAAATATTGTTGAGTAATGCGATTTTTTTGAGTAATTACGATTTCGAAAAAAATACCTATTTGCACATGAAATCTACTGGGTTATCCATAAGTGACATCACACGCCTCGAGAGGAGTAACAAATCTGTGATGACTTGTGACAAAGAGGATGAGGTTTTTTGAGAAATGTGGCGTCACATGACATTACTTCACACATCAATATGTTCTTAATTTTTTGATTATTTATATTATATTTTGTTAAGCTCACCGTCATGTTTTTTTATTTTAATTGTTCTTATCCCAGACTACAATAACAGATGAGTTCAATGATTTAATTTATATTTAATGTTTTATTGGGTTAGTGCAGAACATTGCGACGCAATATTTGAATGGAGGAATAACTTTTTGTGGTGAAATTGTGTCACGTCATTTATGAACCGTTCCTAATCCAAAAACCTTCGAACAGGAGACAATTCAAAAAAAAATCTTATATTCAACATTATATAATCCCATTAAATGATGAGTTAAAAGTCATTTCAATTATAATAGTAAGTAGTTATGAGCTTTCTGCACCCACATACAAAATTCCCAGTAGCCCCCCGGCGACGAATTGAATTACTTAATGACGTAATTAATCTCGAATTATCTTGATTACATAATTATGTAATCAAGGTAATTAATTTTTTGTCCGCATCTATTTTTTGTGTATTTATCTTTGGTAAATTTTTTATATATTTTGGCGTTTTAAATTTTTTAAATTTATTTTTGTCGATTTAAATTTTTTATGTATTTTAATTTTTGACAAATTTTTTCAATTTTAAATAAACATTAATTTGATGTTAAATTTTTTTAAAGTAATTTTTTAATATAATTATAGTTTTTCAAGTTTGAAATTTATTTAAGATTAATGATAAGAAATTTTCAAAATAATATTTAAAGTAATAATTTTGTTGGGGTTGTCGGTGAATTCGAATAGAAATTATTGTCGATCTGACTCCAAGCGTGCTTTAAACAACATTAACGAACTCCAAACGATATAAACTTTATTGATTAATACACTTTATCTCCACTTTAAAATGACACAACGATTTATCAATCAATCACACTTAGTGCTTATTGCGACCCTTCGGGAAGAATAGCACTTTTCGGATCAATTGGCTTTACAATCACCTAACTACTGCGGTGGGTTTCTGAGATCGGTAACTCTGATTTAGTTGCTTTGATTTGACCTTGCTTAATTTCTGTTTCAAATTTCTCTTTAATTTCTTTCTTGTCTTTCTTTGTCTTCTGCAATTTTTGTCTTATTTTTTTGTGTTGATTTCAATTGCGCTTCCTTTTTATACTCCATCATCCAATAACACTTAATGATGTCGAATAGAATTTCTGATATCTTTTAACACTAATTCCTTTTGGGCCTCCATAATCACCTCCAGATAAATCATTTTTTAGAGATGACCTTTCCCGGATTCCCAAACAACATTTCTTTCCTTATCTTGAAAGAGCTTTCGAAAATAACGTGCAAATTTTTTTTTTTTTCCTTTTGTTTTTCCTAAATTTGCACTTGTTAATTATTTATAAATTAACCTTTTTATTTAATTGTCTGTTATTTTATTGATTTTAAACTCTTATATTCCCTTCTCGTTTATTCGACAATTTTCTTTCTTCATTCCCTTTTTTATTACAGCTTTCTCCAGAAACCACAATCTTAATCAACTTATATGATTGTTTATTCCCCAATCATTTTTACATGTTTTTACTAATTATTTTATTACTCTATTATATTTAGGTATCCTCAACAATTTAATTTTAACTATAAATGCTATTAATTTTATTGAAAATTTTATGTTTAAATATATTATAGTTATAAAAATTTTAACTTTTTTTATAGTAAAATTATTAATCAGTTATAAATTATATTTGTTTTAATCTATATTGAGATAATTTTTTTTTTTTTTTTTAATAATTAATTTTTTTTTTATCATTTTTTTTTTTAATTATTTACTTACATAATATTATACGTATAATAATACAAATTATACAAGAAAATACAAGTAAAAATACAAATTTATTAATAAAATCTTCTTCACTCTTTCACGCCATTAATGCCTCTATCAGTAAATCACTTGGTTGTTTAGTTACTGGGTAGTTAGCAAGAAAAATTATCTTTTTTGGATAAAATTTTGTATTTGATTATTGTATTTTATTGAAATCATTGAAATTATTTTGTAAAAGTCAATACGTTTTGTCAAAGACTTTTCAACTATTTTTTTTAATTTATCCAATGTTGAACAATCATTCTTTTATTAAATGTTATTTTTCATAAAAATACTCATTTAGATAGTATTTACTCTTTAAATAAAAATATTCAAGCGACTTAAAACTATCAATAAACTTGCTCCTCATCAATAATTTCCCCTTAAAATACTTGGTTATTGACTATAATCCCAATGTTACCAATAACTAGTTACTGAACCAATAAATATTAATGATAGGTTACTTACCAACAAAACTTTAAATAAAAGTAAATAAAAAGTTGAACAAAAAAAATACAAGTTGAAATTCAAATTTTATTTAAAAAAATATTATTCACTCTCTTTATGATCATTAATGTCTCCAAATTGGTAAATTATTTGGTTGCTTAGTTACCTGGTTGTTATCAAGCGACAATTAATCAAATTCATTGAAACAAAATCCATTGCTATATTTACTTGATATCAAATTCTGAATACTGATAACTCATACACATTGACCAATTCATTGATTAATAACAGAACAACAATCACTAGTTACTGTATACAAATAATTGAGTACTGTACAAATCACTATATACATACTAAGCATTGAATAATAGAGTATCTTATTCATTAAAATTCCATATTTAAATAATATTTACCCTTTGAACACCGATGTTCAACCAACTTAACCCACTTAAAAATAAAATAAAATTTTCTCTCAATCATTTCCCTTTAAAAATACTTGGTTATTCACTACTATACACACACTCACAATATGTTATCAATAATTGTTTACTGACCAAGAAATCTTTAAATAAAAGCACATAAAAATTTGAACAATACAATTTCAATTACAAATTTTATTAATAAAAATCTTCTTCACTCTTATCGATCCTTGATGTCTCCAAATTGGTAAATTGCTTGGTTGCTTAGTTACCTGGTTACTATCAAGAGACTATTAATCAAATTCATTGAAGCCCAATCAATTGTTGTATTTTCTCTGAATAAAAATTTATTGCTTTGTTTACAGTCTTGTATTATTATTGTATTATTATTATTATTTTGTAAAACTTAATAGTTTTGTTTAAAAACTTTGAATTTTTTCTACTATTTTTGAAATATTTTTAATTGCATCCAACAATGAGCAATTATTAAAAGTTATTTTCAAAGATGGATGTCAACCTTTTCATTTAATTTTCACATGCTCCTAAGTCTAAAATAAATCTATTAATTGCTAACAGCTCAAAAAGTTACTAAAATTTATTTTTACTCATTTTCTATTCTTTTCACTCCAACTCTTGTTGTTTACTGAATGATAAATTAATTAGTAAGTATAAGTGGTGGTTAATCTAATTGATAGTAAAAAGAAACTTGATTAGAAAAATATTCTTAAATTAATTTCCCAAAACATATATTACATTCACAGTACTTGAAATAAATCTTATTGATATATTTTGATAACCCTTAAATCAATGAAAATGTATCGATTTCAATAAGTATCCATCCTTTAACATCGATATCCAACCGAATAAATCCCCCTAAAAATATCATAAATTCCCCTCTTAACTTATCGTTTCCCATTAAAATAATATAAATATTCATTGAAGAGAGAAATCGAATTGAATTGCAATGCTTGCAAGTGTTATTTGTGGAGTTTATTAAATCCTCAAAGCGACAATTTGATAAATTCGTAGTTTTAGTTACTAACGCTAGCCAATTATTAGGTTATCCGGAATAATATACAATAATTTTAAATCATCATAACTTATTTATATAAAATGTATTTTTTTATTTAAACTCCATTAGAAAGTGCCTGTTTCAAATTCAAATATTAAGTAAGATTTATAATAATTTAATTACTATAAATTTAATTTTCCAATAGAAATGTACAAGTTAGAAAATCATGATTTGAGACTTCTCTATTTATATTAGCGGAAATCGAAGAACAGTTAAGTTCAGGCGGAGAAGAATATTAAAAGTGCTTTTGGGAGCGAAACAGTTAATGAAATAACTATTGGGCCTTGGTTTAAAAATATGCCTCGAAGTAGACCCAATATCAATCTGTCGGAAGAAGATTTACGTGAAGCTGTTGCTCAAAATTCAACAAAATCTGTTAGATAACTTGTTGTAGTTCTGCCTGTCTCACAAACAACCGTTCCGTGACACTTTAACATCAATTGCTATGGTCAAAAAGCTTCGAAAATGGGTCACACTGAATTGACTGAATTGCGGAAATAAAGCAGATTATAAATTTGCCAATCTTTTCAACCAAGATATCGAAAGTCATCTTTTCTTGATAATATTATTACTTGCGATGAAAAATGGATTCAATATGATAATCGTAAGCGATCAGGAGAATGACTGGATAAACACCAATGCGCAAATCAGTTTCCAAAACAACCGTAACTTCACCAAAAGAAAGTCATGCACCGGGTCTTAAAATATGTACAACAATCAATTCTGAACTATACTGCGTATAACTAGAAAAAATGCACGAAAACTCACAATTATTCACCTTGCAATCGCTAATCGAAAAGGTCCAATTATCCTGCATGATAACGCTAGGCCTCAGGTATTGAAAGTCACCATAAAAAAATACACGACTTGGAATTTGCAGTTTTACCACATCCCCTTTACTCGCCCGATTTATCACCAATTGATTTCCACGTATTTATGCATTTAAATCTTTATATCAAGGGCAGGAAGTTCAAAGATTTGGAGGAGATAAAATCGACAGTTAGCACTTTATTGGAGTTCATACATTAGACTTTTTTTAAATGAAGTATAAATGAAGTATATTTTGATTAAATAATAAATGTTTAAATGTATTATTTATTAATGTAATTTTTTTATATCATTCGATCGAGAAATGTCTATTTTTATTATAATGAAAAATTTCATGGTATCGATTAAAATTCAGATTTTGTAATTTTTTATATTTTCTATATATCGATATATTATCTAAGATTTATTAGGTAACAGGTTTATTATCACATTCCCAAATGGACATATATTAATTAATAAATAAAAGCATAATTAATTATTAGAAAAATATAAATTTAAAATTAAAAAACATAATAAATAGCTTATTTTAACTCAAAAAGGAAATAAAAACCTTAGTAGCTTTTGCTAGAGCTCCAAACGCTTTTCCACTAACTTCAAACAAGGCATGAGTTCCAGTTCGAGCGTACTCTAGTCCAGTTTTAACATTTGGATTTAGTTTTGCTTCGCCGGGTTTCAAACGTAGACACAATTCATCAGAACCTCTGCTAACTAATTCACCTAATTTACTAGCTCCAACAACAACACCTTTGGATAACTGACGAGAAACTATAAGAATAATGAGAATTATGATGAAAGATACAAAAAGACGGCATCAAATCCTAATGATAATATTTCCATAACTAAAGAAAAAAATTTTCAAAAAGTTTTAATAATTATTGCGAACGTGTAATATGTGAAACATTGTTGATAAGGTCATTGGATCCAAAGATTATTGTACGAATGTTTTGAAATAGTTTTACGTCAAATTGTGATAAATTGATGTTTTTGTGTGAAAAAATTTTTTAAATATTATTTATATTATTTTAAAATTATTTAGTTTGGGATTTGTATTATATTATTACGTTTATTAATCCATAGTATTTGGTTTTCATTTCCTGATAATGAGCGTTAATCTGTTAAAATAAATGGCGCTTTCTTTGAATTTAAAATTACTTGATCAAAATAAATTGAGTGGCAATTTATATAATACCGAAAGAAAATACCTTACAAACTGAATACGTGGTTAAAACTAAAAGAAAAATGGAGTATCGCCATAATATAAAATAGAAATTTTTATACTTTCGGATCCATCATTAAGAAAAAGTTAACGTAAAACAAAATAAGGGCGTTTTAGGAAGATTTATAAAAGACGGAAGAGTTATCTTTGGTTTTAAACAAGATATTTTTGTAAATATAATTGTCCAATGAATTAATATTATTTTTAATTATGAACTACTTTTTTAAAACTGAATAAATAAAATTTCCATTTTAAATAACTATTTTAAAAACTTAATTTTATTGATAAATTTTGCCAGATAATTGTGTTGAAATTTAGGGGCAAATGTGATATCATTTTAAAACATCCCATTAGCTATTAGATTTTTAGTATTTTTAACAGTCACAAAATAAATTTGTGCTGTTCAAACATTTTAAGTTCTACAATATTATGCATACTACTTCTACATTTTTAAGTAGGGGTTCTCAAAGTTTTTAGTCGGCGTACCAATTTCATAGAATTTGAAAAAAACGCGTGTCACAGCGGAAAAAATTTCCATCCTCATTCCAACAAAATCTATATTTTAAATAGTCTATTTTTTAATAAAAGTAAAATATTGTTTTGGAATTTTTGAATTCATTTTTTACCAATATTGGGGATGAATCTTCTTGCTGTCTTTTTTATATTAATCTTCAATTCATATACATTTATCCAATTTAAGAATGGTAACAAATAAATTTTAAAATTAATGCTTAAACTAACTAATAAAAACCAATTATTCAATTTGAAATAGATATTTTCTTATATTTAATTATTTTATATTTAGGATAATCGATATATATATATATATATATATATATATATATATATATACATAAAAATTAAGAATAAAATTTAAATTTTATTTTTGTTTATAAATCTTTGTGTACCAATAGAATATTTCCTCGGTACCACAGTTTGAGAATCTGTTTTAAAGTAGTGGACCTTTTAATATTTGCGGCCCACCAAATATTTAATAATTTTTTATGTTCCCATTTTTCAATAATAATTTATATTTGTTAAATTATCTATAATAAATTGATTTTTTTATTATTGGTTTGTTTTTATATAATAAATATAAAATATAATTTTATTATTTCGTTATATATTATATTTTACATAAGTTGGCGGCCATTAATTTTGAAACATTAAAATTCAATTTTGATTAAATAATATCCATAAATTTTTCATAAATTTTTACTTTAATTAAAAGAAAACACTAATCCACAAATATATATTCTACTACAATATATTTCGACAGCATCACTGCCATCGTCAGGTAACTTTGAATTTATTGGATTTTTTAAAAAATATTTTCTTTTTTAATAAGAATAATTTTTAAAATTTAAATTAAGAAATTTGTTTAAATAAAGCATTTTAAATTAATATAGTTTTAAGTCCAAAGCTACCTGACGATGAAAGTGAGGCTGGCGCAATATATTATAGTAGAATATATATTTGTGGATTGGTGTTTTCTTTTATTTAATTCAAAGACAGTTTTCTATTATTCTTTTAATCAATTTGAAAGTTTTACTTTAATGTTAGCAATTTTTTTCTTTTTGGTAACCATTAATTTTGTTAAAATTAATTTTCGTATTTTTAAAGAGACAGTGGTCAATATTTATTCTGGTGACAAATATTTAACACTCTTTTATAGATATTTGTGGCGCAACAGCTAGAATGGAGTTTATTGGTTTTCTAATCATTGATACAGAATACACAAACATACTAACATTCAAACACAATCATCAAACATCCAACTTCTAATCTACTACAATTTTGACATCTATGAAATGCGAATAACACTTGTAGACCTTTGCCTATTTTCATGAAATTTTGATTGTCAACTTTTGGAACACTATAACAACTGAAACAAATCGTTATGCAATGCAAGTAATAAGAAAATAAAAGTAAGACAATGGCTCGAGATTAGTTTTCTGTTAATGCCGATGAGATGAAAGCTTATAATGTATTATCGTGTCACAAGTGAAGAAGTCCACTATTCAAATGTTTTGATCCGAATGTTTTGAACGATACAACATTTTTCAAAACTTTTTAATTTGTTATGTTCCTTAATTTAAGTTATTGTTAAAGATGTTACTTAAGTTCCAAAATAAATGCAGAATTCTTCATTTATTTATCAAAAACCTTTACCCGTCTAATTAGCGATATTTGCGAAATAATGATGGCAAGGGGTTAATATATCTTTTGCCTGATAACATTTATCTGAAACATTCTGTTAAATTTAAAAAAATGTTTGATAAATGGAAACCCATGCTGTATCATATTGAAAGAACTTTTTTTGTAGTTTTCACCTGACTGCTTTTCATTTTGCAATGACATAAAGAATTTTTTTATTATTTTTTGACTATGAATCAGATGTTTTCTTGATATTCACAAATTTTCAGCATAGCCTTTTTCAAGTGGTTGAAAATATATATATCGGGATTTGTCTGTCACAGTATATATAAATAAAAATATACATTAGCCTGCTTCAGCAGAATTTTCAACTTGTTAAATATAAAATAACGAAAGTTCTCCTATTTTAATCAAAAGTGTATTAGTTGGAGTATGACAATATAAAAGTTTCAGCTATTGTATGAGCTTTCCTAGTCTGAGCTATGATATAGCATAAATGGAATGATGCTTCTACAGAATCTTCAATGCCCCATTTCGTAATATTCGACATTAATGCCTAGCTACTTTTGAGCGTATATAATTGTCTCTTGAAAAAAAGTTATATCCTTCCTTGGCACTCGGGATATACAGATTTCAAATGTATTTTGAGTTTTGCGGTGTTAGACGGGTATTTGACAATATTTTGTGGGCATAACTTATATGTTGCGCTTTTGGCTTCAAATTATCCTCAAAAATTCAATAAATCCATAAGCTAGATAACTCTTGGTATATTTTCGTTTTTCTCCAGTTGTAACATTCATTTTGTTTGAAGCACGAGTTTCTAATTGTATGCCACCTACTCTATTTTCTATCATAGTTCCTTGGTGCCGATTCACATCACATGACACATTTTTATCACTATGTTGCGATGAGCAAGCCTATTTTAGCCAGTAATACATATTTGTTGGATTTATAAAATATAAAAATACAGATGCTCTTTTCGTAGAGAGAAAAGCGTCCAATTTCCCACAGGAGTTTATTAATTAGTTGAGGTTTTCCCAGGAACCCAAGGCAGTCCGTCGAAAAACAACTATTCCCGCGGATTACATTTGGGAACCGCTGCCCTAGTAATACGCGAGATGTTGGCAAGTGGTACGCAGAAAAACAAAATAATAAATAAACTCAAAATTATTTCCAATTGCATTTTTTGTCGCTATGGTATCTGTATTTATAGTCAAATTTTACAAAATGTTTTGCTGGCTTGGGGCCCTGTCCCAGACCCTATATCTCATCCAATTTAATTGCGAGACGTCTTCCCGTTCACATTTTCATTCTGATATGGTGCTATATTTTTTCATATTTGATTTATTACTTTCTTACCTTGGTTTATTGGCTACAATATTTTACAAATCCTATATTCGGCATTAAAAAAAATCTTACCCGTATTTAATCCATCTGCAATTATTTCCCCTTTGGTTTTAGGTAACTCTTCGCCTATTTCGGAAATCTGATCATCCGGGATCTGTTTTTGATCAACAACTATTACTGCAAGAGTCGATAAAATACAAATACAACGCTGAAAATCTTCTTTTGACACATTAAATGGCAGAGTTACAGCCACTTTAGAGGTGTCATCCTTTTCGTTATCAAGAAACATCAAAACTCCTTGGGGAGTAATAAGGATTGGGGTGACATTTTCAATCAATGTACCAGCCCAGTCTGAAACTACAATAAATCCCTTTTTATTATCTGTGTCCGATGGGTATTTGTAAATTTCTAAAGAGCCAGGATAACTTGGAATATCGAATACTCCATCTGGACTGATTTTAGTGTATTGACACTCTGAGGTAATTGAAAATAATATTTCGGCTGTGACTAGTTCTCTCGGTTCATTTTGATTTTGAATACGGTTGATACAATCGCATATATTATTTCTTAATGCTTTAAGATTATTTAACTTCTTAATTACATCGCTATTAGACGAAAATTTTTCATTAGTTACATTTAATACTAAAATATTGTCAATATCTACAATAATACTCCTGTAAACAGAATATGCCTCGTTTTTATTTCCTTTTGATTCGATTGTTAATGCTTCATTAGACTTTTGTAGGGCATACTTATATTGCAATACAAAATTATCATATTCAAAATTCAATGATTTCTGCATTTTTATAATGAATCTATATCTAATCTGTATTTTAAATAAAATTGGCTAGACCAAGTATTTCTAAATCACTTGATATACAACTAATTTGAGCTGATAGTTTGATATGTAAATTCCTACAATATCATAAAAATAACAAAATTAGGCATTCATGAAATATTTAAAATTAAATTCAAATTAAAGTATTCCGATAAAAGGAATATAACAAAACAAGAATAGTTTTGATGCAAAAAAATATATTCATAGAAACTGTGAATTATATTTAATATTTTTATGTTTAGTCATATTATAACAATTTGAAATATTCTTAGGTGCTTTCTCAAAATAAATCATCTACATTTACAAGCCAATAAAAAGGATATTAGCCTACTAAAAAAGAAGCTTTAATTTAACTTTCTAAAAAATACGCCATAAATAATGTTGTCAACACTTTGTTGGGCCAGAACTGAGTTTTGTTTAAATGAATTGGAAATAACACGCAAATATAACAGGCAGATTTAAAATCAGACCCATAAAACATCAAGTAAACACCTTAAAATGCGAGAAAGAAATAATTAAAATATGAAATCAAAAACATAAAAATAAATTAAAATAATAACAAGATGCACCAAGATCAGCACGAAATAAACATAGAAATAACAAAAGAACATAGAAATTTGACCTAAAATTGACAATTTATTTAAAAGAGCAAGAGTTAATGAAAAGTAGAAGTAGGATTAAATAATTTTAATTGGAAATAATTCAATTAAAAATGAAAGAAATGAATTTTCAAACTAAATCAAGAAATAATAAAAATTAGAATTAGATTATACAAATAACTTCAAGGTCAAATTTTGTTTTATTGCAGTAAATTTAACAAGCAAGGTTAGGGTCACAGAACAGGTATATATACCGATTCATTTTCACAGAATAAAAACTCAATTTAGCAAAAGCACAACGTTAAGTTGAAAACCTTTGGGCAATTTCAAAACTTAAGGTCAAATAAAGGAGGTGAGTGTGGGAAAGAGTCGGAAGTCGTTGTTATGTCGAGAATAAAATTGAGGGTTTAATGATAATCATTACTTTGGCGTAAACAACTTAATTTCAATGACATTAATCTTTACGTTGAAAAAATAAAGCTTAAAATAATTTAAAAATTTTACTAACGATAACGTATGTATTAAAGCCGTAATCAAATGGAATAACCCCAAAAAATATTAAACGGTTAGACAGAGAATTCTAAAGGATGAAAATTAGGTAAAAATTGAGTCAGAATTAGTAAGTGTATAAGCTATAACACCAAATTGAGAATATTAATAACAATAATAATTATACTGAAGTTAAATCAAATTAAATAACCCTATCAGTTAGGAGGTAAAATTGAAAACCCTTATTAACGCTAATATTTGCATTGAAAATGAATAGTTAATTGTGAAATTAAAACGTTAAAATGAGAGCATTAATAAAGATGATATTTAAATTGACACTAACTTATGAAATATATAACTAGAAATTGGAACGTTTGACTAAAATCCTGACCCCGACAATATGCACGTTCTAAGAAATTAAAATTGATCTAAACCAAAATGAAGCGCCAAAGTGAGAGCGTTAATTTCCACGAAGCTACTATTAAAATCCATAATGGAATTTAGCGATAAATTGAAACCCTTCGTAATGATAATATTGAGCAGAATGAAACCTTTCATAATATCATGATGATAAGATTAACGTAGTACCAAGAAATCGGCAATTCAGTTCAGAGAAAACATTTTCTATGATCACCGCGAGGATATTGTGATTAATTAACTGACCAGACTTTACAATAAAATATAAACACCGTGAGAAAACTTAGAATACAGTGAATATAAAATGAAATACACCCTAACATCTATTGCCCAAATTTTGATAATAAAACCCACTGAAAAACTTCGTGCATAATTTGACGATAGGGTGTATACAATGATAACCATTGTAATAATAGTCTACGTCACATCATTGGAGACTCATTCATGAGAGAGGAGAAAACTCCACGGTCGAACGTCAGGCTTGATAAGGTAAAGCTGTTGAACTCCATTCAATTCCCATCCAGCTGGTCGCAACTCGACAGCTGAGAGTCATAGTTATTAGCCGTGCTTGGAAGATTTGAGTGCGGAGATGCCATATCAAAGATTGTAATAGCAAACTACCCTAACTATAAAACTTGACAACCATTAAAAGTGAAAAATAGCTTACTGAAATCTGCCCTGTGGAGAATAAGCAGAAGAACAAGTCGTCCTGATTGCAATAAATAAAAATCCATAATAAATGAATCGATATTACTCCGCTGATCGCCTGCATAAACATAGATTAGATGTGTCAACAACGCGTGTTGAATAAGTCGTAGGTGTTAGATGGCTAAGGAAAACCATTAGACACCTTCGTGCTGTCAAAGTATTACAGGACTGGGCCTAACAAATATAGAATCAATATTTATGCAGAAAAACGATCCTAAACAAATCCCAAATCAGACCCAAAGCCGAATGAGGAACAGCAGGCAATCAACATCATAGACAATATTCCGATTCATCCCATTTTGTAATCTATTTATTGACAATTATTTAGATCTGTTTATTCATTTAGACAATTGTAAAGGGTGTAATTTATTTTATTTATTAAATTCATTTTATCTATTTATTCGTTTTGTGTAACTCAATAAATTTTTATAAAAAACAAAAGGGTAAAATCACTAGTACTAAAATCATTTATTACTATTAGTATTATTATTATAAGTATTATTATTATGATTATTATTATTATTATTATTATTATTATTATTATTATTATTATTATTATTATCATTAATATTATTATGTTAAGAATGGTCGACAGCTGCAATTTATTATTAATTATTATTTTAATAATCGACAGCTGCAATAATGAATTTCCTATGATTTACTCTTTGCGTTGTGAAAAATTAATTCATTAAAAAAATAAATTGAAATTAAAATCACGAAATCCATAATAAAATTTAGTATATATACTGGAGCTAAAGCTCAGCATATTTACCCAAAAATCTTGCGACATACTTTTCTTTTAGAGTTAATCTCGAAAAGAGCATAAACAGGAGCAGAGCTCAACAAAATCCTTTTTTGCAAAAGTAAACACAACACGCGTATATAACATACAAACATAAACACAATTTCTTGCACGCATTATCAGAACTTGTAAAATACATTTTATCTCAGATTGAACAGTGTAAAAATTTGTAATTTTTCATTTAATAAATTTTATATAACAAATTTGTTTTTGATATATTAAAGTTATATATATACTAATACCAGTGCACGTTGAGATCTCGATCTAAAATAGTGAGACCTCAACATAGGTAATCACTACACTCCGTAAGCGTACCAACGATGATATAGAAGAATCAATATGCCACGCAGTTCAGATTTTGAAGAAATCGGGTAAATCAATCAGAACCACATATAAAATCCATCAGACAGAGAGAATTCACTATAGTCGACACACACTCGGCATGCGACGGCATATAAATAACTAATCATATTTCAGATGTGTTTAATTATTGTTCCAACACAACGTCACCCAAGAAATATATCACCGAGATAGACAATTTTACACAGCCCCGACTCCCATGGAGGATCATGATACGCGACCGAAGAAAGAAGGACTAGGGAAAGGATTGTAGGAGAACAAGAGAGACAGATACAATGGTATGGTTGAAATCGTTTATTCAATATATTAACGAATTTATTTCACGGCGACTAAGGAACATGGAACAATTATGACTAGAAAGAAATTTTGACCATCCAAGATCTATGCACCGATGCGTATAGGAAACCGTTAAGAAAATTATACCATGTCAGCTTAATCCATTATTCAGCTTAATTCCCATTAACTTAATAATAATAGAGAGATCAGTCGATGCAGCTTATTTAGAGAATCAATCAGTATAAGCGCTCATCAAAGTACAACGTAAAGTTTGCTGAATAAACAAGTAACGCACCGCACAAGTTCTGCCATCGTCAATCGCTATTCCACTAATTACAACCCCAGACAAACGACAAATCACGACCAACTGCGCGCAGAATACTAGTATAATAGAAATTCACCGACTTACAGATGCAGTAAAACGTAACCTGTCTTTTCTCACCCATTGTATCAACATTCACAATTATACTCACTTTTATCTGACCAAATAGAATGAGATCCTACGTGAAAGACATCATTTAGGTTCCTTTACCTTGAAAACGTATGTAGAATTATGTGTTTTTAAGTTTTATCTTACAGACGAATCTTGGATAAATGCGTCCCGGATCACAGTACGTTTTCCAGCACGATCCGCCGCCAGATGCAGGCTGGTGATGTGGGATGCCGGATTCACTATCTCCCCTGTGAGGGAATCAATAGAAGGACGTCAAGATAATTATGAAGAAACCGACCTCCCCTACATTGCAATTAAGAGGGAGCCAGGCCGAAACCCAACCCGTGAAAGCCGGCAACGTGTCGAATAAATTCTGGATCGCCTCGAAGAAAGACAGAGTCAAACTAATTGGCAGGTGGCAATGGCAAGACGACACCTGGCCAAAATCAATGAAGACATTAAAGATGGAAGGATCCCCAGCACGGATGGATATGCCCCATCTTACGGCATATCATATGAACTGGATGATCCAATGTTAACAGAACTTCCCAGATCTATGAACGTGGTGATCCCAAGAAAATTACTCCCCAAGGACATGCGGGTCACCAATAGAAGCTCAATGGAACATCAAGACCATTTATACGCTCGAGAACGCTCAAGAAGGAATCCAAGTCCATACCACCGAAATGCAATGAGACGTTGATTGTTATGAGCAATAAATGTTGAATTTAATAAATTTTATTTCATTATTTAGTACATATTTAACCTTTTGAGATTGAAATCCTATTAATACTAAGATAAGATTATTAGTGTAGTATGGGTTCGTGCAATAAGTGATTCGAGAAAGTGTTAAGTATATGTGAAAGGGATCGAAAATAAGAAAACCGCACACAGACCTTCTATCGGTAGTGCGTTGAACCCACCATGAGGCCGGGACTTAGAGGTCCTTCAGTAGAACTCACCTTTGGCGGTCTCAAAACCAGTGGTTGCAGCACCAACGTTGCTTAGAAACGGGTAACCATTGGAGGGCAGAAAACGTTATATGCATGGGGTCAAGGTTAAATACCACAAACCCCACAACTTTAAAACTTTTTAAAGAGATAGTTTTATTGATGGAAAGATCATGTAACAGGATTACATTAAATCAAATAATTCTTATATAATTAAATAAGAAGAATTTTGGACAAAGCTATTATCATGTGCTGAGCACCTGATGGGTAAAAGATATAAGGTTTTCGGGACCATTTTCAAAGGAATCACACCAGATGCGCGAATAAGAAGCATAACCATTGGATACCCGTCAAAAATGACGTTGGAAATGTATTCTAATGGGCGGTTTCTAGTTAAAAGTGAGCCAAATAACCATGACTGCTAATACCCTAGAAAACCTTTGGGTTCACGAGCTACCATAGAAGGTATTCATGCTCATTTTAATTAAAGGTCCCTCTATCGCTAATATTATTGAAATAATATCGATTATTAAACCATTTTATTTTACTTATCAAATAAGTTAAGTTAATTACAAAACGGTTATCGATTGAAAACATAAAATTTTTTTATTATATCTATCACAATATTATTTGGGGTTGTCAAAAGATGTGAGCCAAAATTTCTTTATTTGACCCAGTAAACGAGCTGTCATCAATCTTCGCCTTCTTTCTTTGTCCAATTTGCTGGGATGACATTTCTTGTAGTTCGGTTTTGATTGTGAATTGTTATTGCTTTGAGAATTAATTGGAGTGGAGCTTGAGATGAACCAGGTGACACTTGGATCAAAAACCGTACTGGGGTGGTGTCCGATTTCTTTCCTTATCGTTTCTTTCAGTTTTAACTGGTAATTTTCCTTCTTAAATTGGTTTATTTCGTCTACATAAATTTCTGTCATTCAAAAAAATTTTTTTTAAATAATTAAATAATAAATATATTCAACACTTAGATCAACTATATTATACTATTATTGTTTTCCAAAACGGCTACTAATTCCAACTACAATAAATTAAATTTTGACTAAGAGTCGTGTAATGATACGGCAAGTAATTAACTATTTCCACACAATGAAGATTGTATATTTAAAATGATGTTAATAAAATATTTTAATTAATGTGTTGATAATTAAAAAAATAGTACAATTTAGGAATACAAGTTAGTTATAAAAATATTAATATAAAATTAAAAGAAATATTTTTTTCATACTAGAATTGAATACCAATGGCAGAACATCAAATTCCTGTCATGCAAAAGAAATTTTTTTAATTAATTAAAATAGATAATGCTTGTGAAAAATTGATGAAAAATAATAAAAAAAGCTAACTTAATTTAGTAGTAAAGAGACATAAATTGAAATAAAAACAAATATTTGATGAAATAAAAATATAAACTTTAAAAAATTAGACTTTGAAATATAAAATAAACAAGGAATTTTTTCAATAATACATATTTTTAAAATAAATATTCTAAACCAGAGCTTCTTAAACTTTTGTAATTCACGACCCCAGTTTCTTGACGACCCCATACAAATATAAAAGAAAAATAAATTTATATTTTTTTAAAATTCCTATAACATCTTCTAATTCTAATTCATAGTAAATGTTATTCAAGTTATTACAATACTTTTAAATGAAATTCGAACTTTAAATACTGCGAATAAATCACAAAGACACCAAATCACTCGACAGAAAAATCGACGACATTTATTCACAAGTAAATAATAAAATGTAGTTGTTTTTCTGCCAACAACTATCTTGAAATAAAAAATCTTCCACTCGTAAGCAAGGTTTTTAATATTTTTAGAATTTTTATGTATTATAAACATCATGGTATTTCTCTTGTACTATTGCTTGCTTAATTAATCAGGTGTTTCGCCTGCAATAATTTATTCTTCACTTAGTTCATTGGACAACTATATGAATTACGCCTTTGATAATCAAGTAACTTTTATTTTTAAAATTTCTTTTTTACAATACATTAACTTATTTAAATAACTTTCTTTTCTTCATTCTTTTATTATTAATTATACATCTCTCATAGATTCTGACGAATCTTTATGTTTGTGCCTTAAAACGTCTATTTGAAACGGGATTACACCAGTTGCATAATCGACGATTTCTTTATTATCAGCTTCATTATTCTTTCTCTTTTCCTTGGAGATGTATTTTGTTGATTTTGAGTGGGTTTTACCTACACCTTGTCGTTTATTTGAAAGTTATTGTTGGTCTGTTGAACCTTTTCTTTCGTTTCATTACATCAAAATCTTACGTCATAGTCTTAGATGTCTTTTATTGGAAATCTGAATGAGCCATTATCTGGTGTTTTATTATACTAGTAAATTGCTTCTTGCACTGAGCTTTCCGAACGGGTGCCTGCTGCCTTTATTGTTCGATGATTCTTCTCGACGATGCCGTTGCCTGCTGGTCTATTAGCAAACCTAAAGTCATTTCTAATTCTCTACTTTTTCATGAACGAATTGAAAGTCTTTTATCTAATTGATCAGTAACTGTCCAATAGAAATTCGTCAAAAAACCGTTTTCATATAAAACTTATTCCAACTGTTTTCTCTGCGCTTTCGTTTCGTATTCTCGCCAAATCGCAAATCGATTGTATCTTTTAATAAATATTTTAACACTATTCTTATCTTAGACTTGTGTATCCATTATAAGTTATGTATCAATTTTTTAAAATCACTTAGAATTGAAATAAAAGATTTTTTTATTGTTCTAACGAGTATAACTTTTGTGTAATCGATTATATAGTGGTTTCATTTTTATCGCCTATGTTGTACGAGTTAGTAATGGATATTTATTTAGCATGTACAGATATGCGGCACTAAAGGATTTAAGGAATGTAAAAACTGCTATCGGCATTCCATATTAGAAAGAGAATAATTAAACAACAATTGAAAAAGATTTAACGACTTATTAAGGATTGAAATTTAACGATTACACAGTAGATTGAAGAGTTATCAAGGGGTTCCTAAAGACTGACGAAAACCACAAAAATTTCACATAATTCAATTTTCTAATACAACCAATAATAAATACAGTTGAAATTCTACATACATAAACCTAAGACCCAAACTATTTTAAAGAATTCAAAACACAAGTGTTAACCATATTTTGAGAATTAATTTTCAGATCTAATAATCTAATCAATAATATTTTACACATTACCAGTTCCAATTAATTATAAAAAATTACAAATCAGACATGCCAATTAAAAAAAAATACTGCCGATTGCCATTTCCATTTACAATGTTGAAGAACTCGAATAGAGGTGACAAAAAGTCTTTCAAATGTATGTGACATTACATCGATTACATTACTCACTTGCTTATCTATAAAGTAATTGAAGATCAAGGTCTGTATTCTCATACAGTTAAACAAAGAAAGAATGGATTTCTATTACCAGATAGTTGATTCACAATCCAATATCAACTGTGTATCTGTATCAATGAGTTGACTTGTGAATTTATATCAAAATTATATGTTACTATTTATAGACATGTTATGTGATCTCATCTGATCTTAAAATTTTATAAATATTACTGATCAACTATAATTACAAAACTCTCATAAAATTCAAGCATTTTTTAATCAAAAATGAACTATTAAAAACAAGCACAAAAGCAATGATTTATTAATTAAATTGAAAGTAAACAAGTGTAAACCGCACAAGACAATGAATAACAATCAATTTATCATAAATGTTGTATTGTATTATAAATTGAGCAAGTTCGTCACTGATCAACAAACGAAAAAACAAAAAATCACCAATCACAATAATACAGCAGTGTAACAAAAGTGTCAATAATAAAATTATCTTGATAACACATTTAACAAAAGTTATAAAATATAAAATAGATATTTTCATCAACATGGAAATGAAAGAATAAATAAATAATTTCTTGAAATATAATTCTTCTAGATTTCCAAAAATTGTGTAGCACCTTCATCTAATAATTTAAGTCTTAACTTGCACAAAGTCTGCTTGACTGAGTCGAGTTCAAATGTCAAATCATTGATTTGCTGCCCCAATCTACTATTCAACTGCTTCAATTCTAAATTTCAAGCATTAATCCAAGAAATTCCAATACAAAACTCAACCTGAGTTTTCCCTCTTAATACTCTCAGATTCATCATTGTTGACTAAATAAAAAAGATTTTTAGAAAATTAATACATAATGTTTCAAAACAGTGATTCTTTGGTAGCCAGTATAAATTAAAATATCAGATAAGTAAATAATATAATAAGCCCTTGCTGCAATGTAATTATTATATTGATGAAAAAGTATTCGAAATTTTTTTCATCAATATAATAATTACTTTGCAACAAGGGCTTATTTTATTATTTACTTATCTGAAATACTAATTATTAGGCTGTTATTATATTGTTTTCTTTAATGTATTTGTGTGGTGAACATGTAAAATGGAATTTTACTAGACCCCAGCCGAATCTCATGAAACAAGGGTGTCGGGACGGTCTGGGGTGTCTCTGTTATGATTGAACTGCTATATAAAGGATTTAAACAATATAAAAATTGACAATATTTTAACAAACAATTATTTATGAATAATATTTATTTAAAGCATTTAAATGAAACTAATTAATTAAACGTCTATTTTTGTTCGTATTAGCTTCAAAATATCCAAAGACTTTATTATTTTTAAATTTCCTTAGTGAAATTTAATTCTCTAGTAAATTTTACTATGGGGAATTGATTTTTCTCTATCAGAACTTCAAGGTCTAATCACCACCATATCAATTAACACATTAAAATATAAATAAAAATAACAAACACAACACAAAAACCATTAGATCTAAAACAATGGGAAAAACTAATGTAGAAAGGAAAAGTCAAAATAAACAATTATTGATTCATAATATGGCTCTTTCAACAATTGTTTAGGGTTTATGTCAATGGATTGGCAAAAATGCATAATTTATAGCAATTTTCAACTCTTAAGTGTTAAAGTGTTAAGATTTTAAAATAAAGTAAATTTGTAAGTTGGATGAAAGAGAAATACATTAAAATAAAATTAGAAGAACTAACTAAGAATGGAATTAATGTCAAGAAAACAGTGATCAACGTGTTCAAAGTTCATTAATTAAATGCATCATTTTACTAAATCAAAGAAAAACCTATATACAAAACATCTGTATATAGCTTTGTATTGGCTTTAACAAAAAATGTCTTTTCGGAATAGATATTTCACAGGCTCATATTTTATGGATAAATTAAAGTTAAGCACTGAAAAATGTCATTGGCATACAAATTCCCGGTAGAAAAAATGGAAATAAACGTTTGAAAGTTTATATATCGGATAAATAAACTTAGCCTAAATTTCCTGTTGTGGTTGAAGTGAAATTTACCAGAAAAAGCCGCATCGAAAATTATTATATAATTGATTGTATTAAATACCTAAAGAAAAGTGTTGATGCGGTTTCCCTTTGCGCCCATAGACCAAACACTATTGGTTATTTATGAGTAATTTTAAGTTAAAATACTGTTCATTGTTAACTGAGAGATTTTACATTATTGACAAATCAACCAATTGTGTTGGGCTCTGTTGCTTTATTATAAAGGACACGTAGAGCCAGAATATAATTTATTAATTGCATAAATCAATTGTTAAAATCTAACAATAATAAAATAAAATTGAATCTTTCAATATTAATAGGGATATTTTGGTATAATAGTTAACATTGATTAACTTTAACCCTTTGAGTGCCAACATGATTTTAAGAGGATTAGCTAAAAATGCCACTAATGTGATTATTGTGCGTCTTTCACTTCGAAAACTGGACTATTCTCAACATAAAGATATAATATATAGCATAAATAATATTTCTATTTCTTATAAATACACATTCGG
The DNA here is from genome assembly GCA_022537955.1 of Schmidtea mediterranea. Lineage (NCBI taxonomy): Eukaryota > Metazoa > Platyhelminthes > Tricladida > Dugesiidae > Schmidtea > Schmidtea mediterranea. The sequence continues at coordinate 156,355,910 of CM039680.1, read as the reverse complement.
AGTAAAAAACCATAAATAAAAATCGACAAGTATGAAATAGAGATCGAATTTGTCCATGCTGGAGCAGGAGCCCGATCGCGCTCCTTGGCACTCAAAGGGTTAATTACACATTAATAGTGCTCACGCAAAAAGTAACTTATATATAATAAACTTTCAATAAAATCAAGTAGACACCGTTTTTAAATTTATAATGCTCATTATAAGAAATTTGGAATCGCAAATAATTAAATTGTATTTTACTATTTAATATTTCTCGATCAAGTTATTTATTTTTCAATTGACATCTTTAAATGAACTCACTGCAAATTTCATATAATAATAACATTTAAAATATATTTAAAATCAATAAGCGTGTATTTTATAAACATACAATCTTGTTCAAGTGTTTTGTGCGGAAATTGAGAAATTATAAAAAATAACTTAGCACAAAAAACACAAATAATAAAAATGTATGTGAACTTTCGATATTTATAATTGCTGTGTGGAATAATATGTGAAAACACTTTTCAATAATAAAACCAATGAATTGTATGGTCCTCAGTGTCTGATTGCTAGCAAGCCCGATTTGCTAGAGCCCATTGACAGACCTTTAATTTGTTTATATAAATTTGTATTTTCGAGTATAACAGTAAGAAGTTTGATGATAATCTCGGTATTCATTCCCTTTCTTAACAAATTGTTTTCCAATCTTTTTTCTGAGCATTTTATAGCTTCTCTTGGATCGATAGATGTATATAATGATATGAAATCGAGATTGAAGGGTTTTTTTTTAATTCACTATGGGTGGTTTTCTCAGTTTTGTTTAATCTTGCCCTGAGGCAGTCGCTACTCTGGAGATCATATATAACATTGTTAAGTAATTGTTTTGGATTTTTGAAAGAAGCCAACTTTCCTTGGTTGTTGGTTCATTTGTGTTTGATATAATTGTCTGATTTTAATGGAATGCCGGTCTTTATGAGATTTTATTAAATGCTAGAAATTCGGAAGGTCGGAGTTTTTTGTAACAAAGCTTTTTGTTAGTCTTTCTTTGGGATTCATTTTTGTGGCGATTTATTTCCATGTCTTATTGATCTTAGTTTCATTAGTGTTTGGTTACATACGACCAACCTTTTTTTATGTGTTACTATCGCCGAGATGTTCGTAGGCAGCTTCACAGCTTTACACCCATTACATGAAAATCGATAATTATAATTATTATTATTTTAAGGACTTTTTTGATTTTCACCTCTGATTTCTTTTTTTCATTTATAAATGAATTTATATTTTCTACAAAATCTGATTCATAGTCAAATTTTATAGAAAATTATTATTATTATTATCATTATTATTATAAATATAATTTAAACAAATAACAAGGTTAGCCATTTTCCGCAATGTTTATTCATAAAATATGAAATATTTCGACCGATAAACGGCCCTGATCACTCATAACCAAAATTTACCTAGATTTTCGCGTTCTCTTCTTCTCTGATTGATATTTTCTTTCACTAAAATATATCCAACAAATATATTTATTAAAACAAATTTCCAAATTCGATTTATCAATATTATAAATTTAATAGATCCGAAAAAATATTTTATAATATTTCATATTTTTTGAATACACATTGCGGAAAATGGCTAACCTTGTTATTTGTTTAAATTCTATTTATATAAAAATTTCGCAACCAACACAATTAGATATTATTATTATTATTATTATTATTATTATTATTATTATTATTATTATTATTATTATAGATATCAGTATTCCATTAAATGAGTAGCAACTAAAACATTAAATGTTGAAAAGATAAAATAATTTCAACAAGAATTTATCACCCTAGTTCTAATTGAAACAGAGTGACCATGTAAAATTAGAGTATAAAAACAATATAAAATTAATTAAAAAAACCTTTTGTAATACTCTGTACTGGAAATGGATTACTATATTGACTGAATATTGAATAATCACTTCCTACACCCGATTTATTATGGCCAGGCCGATAAGTTGATTCTGTTTCATTGGAAAATACGATAGATGAATCAATATTAAATGGTGGCTCTTTGTAGGTCTGTAAATCTTTCATTGTGTTATATTTGTTCGGTAAGGTCGAAGAACTTAAATTTCCATTATTCTGTTTGCTACTATTTTTGCTGCTCGAAACAAGATTCTGATTAGTGTATGGCGGTACCACCGTTGGTGCCATGCCATCACCAAAAGGATTCGTAGCTAAAAATTGATAAAATTAACTAAAAAATTCATACGAGCAACATTTAAATTTAGATAAGCATAAGCATAAAGCCTGATTTGTGTAATTTGAAGAGCAATTATTAGATAAATTAAACATTAACTACTGACATCAAGTTTTATATATTAGCTCAGATTGTTTTTATTACTCTCTCAATAGCTAAATTTTCTAAACACCTTTTACTAAGAACTATTGAAATCATGAAAATTATGTTATAAAAAAATAATTATAATTCATCCAGTATTGAAGACAATAAATATCTTTGATATTAGATGGGATTTATATTTATATTTATATTAGCGTATTATTCTATTAAAATTTGACTTCAAAGTTCTCATTTTAGGTACCTAAGAAGAATTTCGAGTTTCAAATCAAATTCATGCACTTTTTTGAGTTAAGGAGTCGTCAGTTGTCTATATCAATTGCCTATATCGGTAAAAAGGCCTAAGGTTTATATGACATAACAACTTATATTACTTTAATAAATTCACAATATTCAACTGGAAGAAAACCAAATCTCTGTAGTAAACTTTTATTAGAGATAATAAATAAATTAATTAAACTGATAAATTTAGGTATATATATATATATATATATATATTTTTTTTTTTAAAACCAATTTTCAATTATTAATACCAATCTATAGTATAAAAATAAAATCAATACATAGGTGTTGAATTTTAATCTTGTTATGAATAAACTCATTTATTGTAAAAAGTTGAAGGGAACATCACCTAGTAACATATGCATGTAAATTTTTTGTGTCGAATTGTCGTCCAAATAAATTCATTTTATTTAGTGTAAGATAAAACCTTTGATGAGAAACTGAATTTTTCATTGGTTTTATCTACTAACCTGTATCAACGATGAGTTTATGCATTGTAAACGGATGTATTTTCTTAACTTAATGCAACACACAGTTTGAAAATCATTGGTCTATATTATATGAATTTTATAATACAAGATAATCCAATAAAGGAAATTTTTCATTTTTTATTATATTTTAAACCCTAATTTTTGTATGTAAATATGAGCCAAACAAAATTTTAAATAAATTTTAATAAAAAAATAT